>JAPYZS010000858.1:0-14656 GCA_030522925.1 Trissolcus japonicus
GCGGAGCGTGTCTGGTATCTTATAAATGAAAAATTATAAAATACAAAACACCGGTGAGTGTAATCTCTTAACAAATTTTTTGTTGTAAAATCATTCCGATGAGTGGCCATTTTTCTCATGTTCAAAGTGTTTTGCTATTCAACACTTGAGACGCGACAAAGAAAATACTGAAAAGAGAACAGGTATAGTTGATGATCTACGTGAAAGTACTTACATACATGTGATGGGTGCGGTAGCGGAGACAAAGGACACACGTCACTTGTGAAACATTAATTAATAACTCCGGTAACGCGCGGTTTACAAGCACTAAGTGGACTTTGCGCCCCCGGTTAGTCCAAATTCAACAGATCTCCGCTGTGGGATTTAATTTTGTTGCATAAGGTAGAGTACAATCTCTCTGTCTTGTTGCAGTTTAAATTACGTCTGTTGTTCTGGCATACAGCAGAACGCTCTCAGAAAACGTCGAAGCGCTTTAATCATCGCGCGCTCTCGCCGCCCACAATTCGCCCATTCACAAGAGCCGAGGGGTCCTCTCATCGAGCGCAAATTTATACAAACCAATCATTATACGCCAGGCTTTTGCTTATTACCCGATCGTTTATCGGGTTTACGGTGTTGACTAATGCACCGGCTGCAACGTCTCGCAGATAAAAAAGAATTTGGTTTATCTTATTAGGTCAGAGAGAAAAACATTTTTCAACTACTTGTTTTAAGTTGTTATATCAGTCAACTGAAGTCAAAACCAAAACTGATATTTTTCAAAATATTCACTAAATTTGCAGTGGCTTAAAAATTTAATTCTTATTGTTAAATTTCAATATATTGTTTTATAGCATCCGTAATAAATCGCTAAAATTGATCACGGTCAATTTTTGAATTCTTACGACTACAATCATATATTCAGCGCCACTAAAATAATGACCCCGCGTGGGATTAACATATACCCACCGGATAAATCGCCATCTAATCTTGGATCTTTATTTCTCTGTACGCAAGCCATTGGAAAATTAGTCGTGAGAACATCCACATCGTACACAGCTCTTAAATGATTGTCTTCAATTAGATTTAATTTTTCGCTTCAAGTTCATCCTGGCGGTTCTCTAATAATATGATTTCAAATTTTTCATCTTGCAGGAAGAGATCGGAGAGCTTATAGAGTCCGTGCCCTCGACCCCGCTGCACATCATCGAGAAGCCAAAGATCCCGCACAACACGAAGATCCGCGAGTGTGCGTTCAAAGATCAGCTGTTGCTGCAGGTGCCAGCGAAGACGGGCGGTAATTTGAAACGAGAGAACGGTGGTAATGAGCGCGATTACCATGAGTGGTCCGAGTCGATCCTCGCTGAGTTCAACACCATTATTGCCAAAGAAATTAGGGACCTGACTTGTGCGACTCTCAGCAAGACCGAACCCAGGCACAGCGACGGTCATGTCGACTACAAGGAGTTGCTCAACGAGTTCGGCATAACCGACAGCGCCGAGTCGGAAAATGAGTCCAACGACGCCGCCCTGCTGTCCAAGTTCAGCTACGATTGCGAGAACCAGGCGGACAAACTCTTACGCCAGAAACACCGTCTCAGCGGAAGTCTCCCGGAAAACCTTGAGGACGTTCTGTTTGGCCTTGAACCGGGCGAATTGAACTGCGATATGGGTCCAACCTCAGCCAAGGATCTGCTGTTGTGCAAAAGGAACAGCTCCAGCCTCCCCATCGACGTCTCCCAGCTCCAAAACAATCTGAACATGAAACCAAAGAATTTTAGGATTATGGATTACGAGATCCCGATCACCGCCAAGCTCCCCCCAAGACAGGATAGAAAGATGAGCTTACCCTTGAGTCTCACGGTCAACCAAAAGCGACGAAGGTTCTTGCTGAGGCAGAAGATAAAGCGCGAGAAAGCGATCGATCTTGACTCGGATGACTACTGTTCGGTTGGCGATTGTGATTCGGATATCACGAGGTCCAAGTCGTTGGAGAACAATAACCACAGGTCGGCCCCAACCACTCCCACTGAGGACAAGAAGAGTCCCTTCTCGAAGATCCAACATTTTCGCAAGAAACAAAGTTCCGTTTGTAACGAGAGTGACAACGGTGCAGTTCTAGTCAGAGTTTCCTCGTTGCCGGACCAACATTCGATGAAAGTGAACAACGGAAGGTCGGCAGATGAGAGGAAGAGCAACAATTCTTGTAAAGATGACATCTCTAAGAAGAGATCGGTATCGCCTTTAACTTTGAGATCGGACGTCACGGCGAAACGGCTGTCGGAATCGGATAAGGACATTGGGAGGATTAGTCCTGTAGAGGTGAACAAATGGTACAACGCCAGATCCGCGGTCAATGACATCGGTGTCAATTGTGACTTCATCCAGTCAGATCGGTCGTGGTCGGATGGTGAGAAGACCAGGAAGAATGGTATCTCGAAATGTCTCGATGCAGATGACCATGGCAGTAAATCTGTTTCGGTGAGTTTTCTATACATGTTCTTCATGTTAGAATTTAGTTAACACTTTAATTCTGGAACAGCACGAATCAGCATGGGTGTGAGGTCAACCAATCAGATCGTTGGATTGAACAATCTTTGATTGTGTGGTGGGTCACGTGTCTATTCCATGTGTTTACATTCGTTCTTTTCATAGTGCTCTCTTTTTAACCTATTTCTGTCTTTATAAAAAGGCAGCCATATTGAAGAAGAAGGGGAAGCTTCCAGAAGTAAAGTGTTAAAAAGTTGAATCTATAATTTGGAACATTTTTAGTAAATTAAAATGTAATGTTTGGTATAATTAATTATTCCTTATTTTGTTCAAATAATTAATAATAATAATTTTTTTTTCAATAGCTACCAGTGTCTCTTCAATCTCTGCTATCGAGGATTCGTAGTGGTTCCGGATCATGTTGTCCTAGCAGTCCTCCGATGGATTCTACCGGTTGTTCAGATATTGCTACTCAAACATCTCCTGCAATTTCACGAAGCAGCAGCTTCACTTGGGTCAGCGATTGCGATTTTCCAAGAGGTAAAACTTCACCCATAATTTAGTTTTATTTTTAACCCTTAAATTTACACTAGCCAATTTTATCTATTGTTTTGAAAGTGCAAATAGTGCTACTTGTTTTAAATAAAGTTTTTTTACATGAAAGATTTATGTTTTAAAGATTTCAATAGTTGAGACCATTAATGACCTCAAATAATTTTCTTTAATTAAAAAAAGAAAATTAGCAAAAAAAACATGTCACTTGTTTGATATCACCATTTCTGTTAAGTTGTTTACCAATAATTTACATAAGAAAAAAATATAAATTATTCCAATAAACGTTGTTATTAAAATTTGTGAATATTTAAAATTATCAAATATTACTTTTAAATGAAACTCCTAAGTTGTATTAATACAACTCATTAACTGTACGGAGTTACAAATCGTTCATATGAGAATAACCTAAAAGAGTTCGTGTGTATAGGCCTATTCTATAGCTCCAAATCGCTACTGTAGTGCCATCTCCAAACATGAACTAATGGTGTAGTGCTGAATATTATTTTCGATTTTATAAACTATAAAAAAATAAATAAACCCTTATTCATTTTTAAAAATATCAATATATTTTTGAAAATTTTTTAACATATAAAAATTGTTTCCGAAATATTTATTAATTAAATTTTGGCTCTACACCAAAAATTACGATTTTCGCCACGATTATTTAAATTTTTATGGCGCTGCAGGTGTTATGGAAAAAGCCTATTATTGTTTACATCTGGAAAGTTTTGGCGCGCAGGTAAATCGTTTGAGTGTATGAAGTGGAGGGGATATCGTCATACAGACAATCGGATAAGTTTACATTTAAAAGCGTATACCAATGAAAAAGTAACACAAATATTGCTTCCAAATCCAGTATTCAAATCTTGTGAATTATTACGTACTTATCGTGGTGCTAATATATTCCAAGTTTCAACTTTTAGCTGGTGCAAATTGGTACCTAGGTGACCTTTGAGAGTTAACTTTCTGTGTGAAAATTGTTTGATAATTGAGGAAAACGACTCTTGAAAATGAAGCTGGTTATATTGATAGAAACATTGGTAGAAACATTCAATAATTTTTTATGTTTTTTAGTGGATTTGCATATAGATAACGGGTCATTGCATGGAGATGTTGCGATGGATCAGTCCCCTCAAGGCACCGTCGATGATGATAACCGGTCATCATCGTCGTCTCAAGACTTACTGCAAAGCATGGACGAGATCTCGTCAGGAAGCATATCCCCACACTCGATCGACCGAACGTCACCCTTGGAAAGTGGAATTGGTACTGCAAGTCCTCCACGCAGCACCGATCGCCGTTCTAATAAAAGTAATTACGTTATTCCAAATGAACAAGTAGATTAAATTCCGTTCCATTTTATGTAAAAGTAAAATTTTGATTCGTCCCAACAGCTCCCATGTTAAATAAATGTAACCGAAAGGAAACGTGGGAAAAAATTCGCCGTCGTCCATCTAAACTGAACACTCGTTTCGATAAGAATTCGCAAGATGTTTGGATCAAAAGAGAGAGCGTGCACACGCAAACAAAACTCGACAGCGACCAATATTTCCAAGATCCAGTCGACAGTAGCAGTGGACTCGATGACTCTTTGCCTAGAATGAAAGCTTCCAGACCTAGCAACTTACCTCTAGGTAAATTTGTTTTCATTTTTAAACATTTTTTTTTATTATTTATTTATTTATATTTATTTATATCAAGTTTGTATCCCTGTGACAGGTCTGAGTCAAGCAGCCAGTAGCTCTCTGAGTTCTGGTGAACTTTTGGACACACCACCCCGAGCACCTTCTTCGCCATCCGCCGCAAGCTTGCAGCTGCAGTCTACGCCCCTCAACGTCGAGCTGACCGGCAAAAGCAGCAGTGCTCCCCTTCTGGAGAACAACAGCGCCGAGAAAACCACCTCATCGACAGCGGTAAGCGGTCGTTCAGAATCGTTACCGTTCCACGGATTGTGCATGGTTTTTCAAAAAGGTCGCACGCGGTTTCATGTACTGTACGGTACTTGATATTGAGATAATCCGCCGTAGATATTCTTTCGACTATGAGCGCGTATCCCATTTGTAGCTACAGCTGATCCATCCACGCTTAAGGAAAGCCATTAGTCACTGCCCACGTGGAGCGTGTTCGACATTGGCGAACGTGGACAGCGATTCCATAAGTTTTTCACGCGAATGATCAAACGCCGACTGTCAACAGCGCCAAAGCGTCATTGTATGTTTGCAAATTGATCGTGGCGATGGCTAAAAAACAGACTTTCAGTCATAATGGCCGGCACTTGATAAATTGAACGGAAACGACGAAAAGGAAAAGTACTCGTGGGAATCACCAGCGAACAACGTTTAATAAACACCTTCGCAGGTGACGTCTCTCACTGATTATTCGAAAATTTCACATTTTACCAACCGGACAATATAGAACCAACCGGTTCTATAATTAATTCAAATAATAATTTACAACTTTTCACACATTTTTTATTTTTCTATAAAAGATTAATGAATAGAAAAACAAAGTAAACGCGAACATTTTACAAGGATCGTGTTTAATTTGGTCGTAACGCTGTTTTATAATCCAGTCGACGTGGAAACTTTGATAAACAAGTTTAATGACAAATAAAATAATGAAAAAAAAATAAATAAAATAAAATAGAGGAGGAAGAGACGCGCGCGATCGAAATGAAACGCGCGCGGCAGGATAAAAGCGAGGCTTATTTAAATCTTTGCGGAATTTGTGGCGCGACTTGGACCGTGAAAACGATCAAATGAAATAATCAATAAAGTGTCAGTACGTGCCACAGGCTGTCGTTTCGCAGTTGACCAGGTCGCTCTCAGGTGTGAGCGCGTCAATCCCCGCGCGTGTTAGTGAATGATCAAAGCTAATGGACCAGCGAGCCGTTCACTCTGTTAATCGGATGACAGCCTTCAACCCTCGAATAACAACCCTACGGGGGCTTAAGGTGCACAAACTAGGCGAGTGGGCGAGGCTAATCGAAACAAAAAGTGTGCGAATATCATCACTTGTTTCAGATTCTTCATCGCGTATTTGTCATTTTTTTTTATTATTCCAATAGAAAAACAATGAACATAAGAAGAAAACAAATTTGTCCCCTTTATGCTTTTGACGGTGAAAAATATTTCAGACTTTCTAGTGTTAAACAAAATTGTTCAAATTATTTTTATCATCGCACACTATTAGTGATAAAATAAAAAATAAAATTGGTGAAAAAATTTTTTCGCTATTATTCGCCGCGGAGTTAATGACCCTAGCGCTATCTATTGTCCCGATCCCCCAAGTCTAGGTCTCGCTTCGGCATAAAGAAGATAATTACAGTCTTGCGTTATTTTCTATTCCGCGCTCGCAATTAATCATGTCTTGATTTATGCCTCGCTTCATTGTAAATTGGCGATGTTTTTTATTTACGTCCCGCGACCTAACCCGCGAAACAATCTGAACAATTTATAATTCCCCCTGATGTATCGAAGCGGCTCGATGTAACACAGTAAACTGACGGCGAGCAAAAATTTTCGACACTTCGACAGGTTCTCTCAAGATTTATCGACCTTTCTTCTCAAGTTGAAATATAAACGAGACGATTTTTGCAGCTCATGTCTTGTACCGATTGAGATTTTATCCGCGCCTAGTTCTTTCTTATTTTTTTTGTAATTATCGCGCTCCTTTTGAAATTGTTCATTAGGTTTTGTCCATTCTAATGGAGATAGCGTTGTGAATTTATTGAATTTCATTGTAATCGAGCTGGAACACCTAAGACCGCGCTGAATGCAATTGATTTATTGCGCGCGCTCGTGATCATTACAATTTATTACGATGATTATTAGAAAATTATTGTTGCGTGTAATGAAAAAAAAAAAAAAAAAAGTTGTCTACTCTTTGTTGTCGAAGAGATTAATTATTCTTTGGTCGTTTGTTGCAGAACCTGCAGCAGCTGAGGTCTCAATCCGAACGTCAATTATCAGGTGAGTTCATCATCAATTACATTCCGTACAATAAATTACGCAAGAAGTATATATTTTTCACCCAACAATCTTCGTCAATTGAACTCTGAGTTTGCTACATTTTGTTTAGAATTGTTTTCTTTTTTCAACTTGTTCTACATTTTGACAAAAATTGTTTTTCGACAATTTTTTTACATAGATGCAAAAATGACACAGATGGCGCTGTGATCTAGAGTTTCAATTAATGCGAAATACTATCGCTAACAATTGCGTTATAGTGCGCGTGTGTCTCGTAACAGCACATGCGTGGAGCGAGAAATCGCAGAGGTATATAAACGGGACGACAACAGGCATCGAGATACGTCTATTCACGTGGGCGAATGTTGTCAACGAGATTTTACGATCTTTCGACAAGCACCGCACGTTGTCACGACACCGTTTTTCAAAACGTCTGGTACTTGCATGTTCGCCAGAGATGAGCCCGGAAAAGAGGCAACTTAGTGCCTCGTTCTCGCGCGGTCGCGTCAACTAGCGCTCTACTTCGGGAACACAATCATGCTCATAGAAATGAAACTGATTAATGATGCGCGATATATATGCTGAATTGCAGTGCAATCATGTTATGCAAACTTATTACGAAATGATTGTTGAAGATTAAACTCTTACTACAATTACTAGGCAAATATATGCTTCCATATATGTCGCATATGAGCCGTCAGCATATATATGCCAAATATGTATAGATACAAAATTTTCATACAGAATTATATATTTCATTAACTCTAGAAGATAAATTTAATTAGTTCTCGGAGTAAAAATGAATTATTGAATTGAACCCAGTTTATTAAATTTTAAAGGCACATAACATTGATTCAACTGGAATGAGCTTCAATTGTTGATGAATTTGAAACTTGTTTGTTCTCGAAAGTTTCACATGAACGATCGTTAATAACGGTAATACCTTCAATAATGAAATGCTTAGTACAAATATGTGAACCGAATACTCATTTGATGGACTGAAGCTCAAACAAAAGTATTTATTTATTCATCAATGCGGTATTGTTTAACATAAACATTCTTGCAGAACTTTACAATTGTGGCAAGAAGAAATTTTCTTTTTTCAGTTGGTGTAATCTTAGTCACTTTGTTTATTTGTATTTTGTTTTGGAAATAAAAGTTTATTAATTTCAATGAGAAGGAAAAAATGAAAAATTGTTTCTTTGAAACAATTAAATAGAACATCGCAAATCACAAAATATTTCAATCTCTCAAAGATGGAAATGCTGAGTTATTTGATTTCACGTATATGTAGTGGATCGCAAATGCGTATAAAAGGACAACTTGAAACGAAATACCTAGAGACAATAATGCGTTTCAGTTTAACTAAATTAGATCAAAAGGTCATGGTTATATATATATCACCCAAACGTTGGCAATGTTTGATCTACCCGTAAAACTATCAGGATGTGAAAATTTTTTTTTCTTAATTCGATGCTCACGTTCGTACCGTCACAATTATATTGTCGCGCATGAAAAGCGACAGGGAAAATGTTTTCCAAACAATTCATCTACGTATACGGTCGTCGCTGGTGATTGATTTTTTTTGTCGACTTCGCAACTTTCGCTTTTTCAAAACCCAAACGCTGAGAAATTGTCATAAACCTCCTCTGTTACTTTCACAAATGCATCTCAAATAAGTATTCGAATCTCATCGAATAGAATAATTCAAAACAGAATTAAAATGTTGCGTTTTTTGTCAACAACAATTTGCGACCTGATCTACTATTTTTGTTTAAATTCTAACAAATTGATGATATTCCTGCAACATGTCAGCAGTGTAACTGCTGCTAAAAATGACATTTGTATCTTAAAATTACTTTCGTTCAACAAAAACTGTTGTCGTTAAAAGCACGCGTTCCACTTGCATCTAGTAGTATCCTGACAAATTCAAATTTATCGTTTTTCTTTCTGAAATACCTTTCAATACATTTTGGTTTATTGGCCAGAAGAAAGGAGAGGAAAAAAAGTCAACGACGTGTTCTACGATTGCAATAAAAGTATTAACGGCAATAAAATGTCGCGAACATTTTCTCTTTGGATTTTCGTTGTCCCACATAACAGCAGAAATCCATAAACCTATACGTAGTATACATTAAGTGGTTTTACTTGCAGAAGTATGTAGACGCGAAGAGAAAGAGAGAGAGAGCGAGAAAGGAAGTGCCATTCATAGCAAACAAACATGTTATCGCGACACAAAAGGGACAGAAAACTGACAAAACAGAAACAGCGCGGACGCCGCATGTGGTTCGCTATTCCGCGATAGGGGTAAGAACTCGTTCGCCGCGGAGAAAACTGAGTTGCGCGTCTCGGTTCGCTTTGACGCGCACAGCTGGACGCAGAGTACTCGATGTCTTATTATAACTTCTAAGTATCCTTACGCTCTCGCGTGGATCATCGCATTTCATCAAGGATTACAGTCCCGGCCGCAGAATCGTCGTTTCATTTCACCTTACGTCGCAATGAATTCAGAGACATAATTAAAATTTGATTACTCCCTGTGGATCAAATTGGTTGAATTTTTTCCCGTCCCTTTTTTTCATCGGTTTGATAAATAAATTGAAACACGTACATTTTATGATTTGTCACGCGACGCCACGGAGAACTAAAAACTGTTTGCGAAACAATTTCACCGTGAAACTTTTTCCTGATAAATTTATGTATGATATAACGTCAATTTACATTTTAAATCAAAGCTCCGTTTCGTTTGAACTGTAAATTTTTGTTTAATCGAAAAAAGTTAGTTTCTTGTTTTTAACGATCAGATTGGCTTCCCTCGTTAGAAAAAGGTAGTGTATATGGAACTCAGTGTCCCAGTTTAGAACAGGAAAGCACGCGCTATCAATCTTCGTCTTCCACTTTGTTAGGTTCATCTTCCTCTTCCGTAGCACAATTAGAAAAAAAAACGTAACAGGGAAAAACAATTCTTTTAAAACATCTTTTTCAAAACACATCTAAAATGAATCCCAATGTTTTTGCTGTCAAAATCTTTTTTGAATAACTAATTATATACTAATTCTAATTATAACTAATTATAAGTATAGCTAAATAAAAATCAGCGTACAAAACAATCAGTGTGAAATCAGTGTACTCTTTAATATGAAAAGAAAAGATTTTTTTCAGACTCTTCAACGTCAGTATAGTCATAATCAATAAATTTACATATTTTGATGTAACAATAAATTGCATCAAGTTATTTTCACTCTGTAAGCTCAATATCGCAACTTCAATATCAATGCACATTTACATCCTCTTTATTAAATCTCATACTCAAATTCTCACATTTTTCCTAACATTTTTATACAAACAACAGAATTTTATTTGACAGTAACAGGTTTTTTTTTACCATAACACACTCAGCATACTAACAATAGAATAATTATTATTCTATTATATAATTAGCATTTATGTGTCTAAATGTCATGTATGCAGAAAATATATGTTTTGACCTAAATTTATATTTTCACAGTATGACATTGTTATTCGGAAATTGCCGAAACTGAGAGATGAACTTGGTTTCAAGGTCGCGACTCTGATAATTTGATCGGCGGGTGTAATAATACACTCCAGGTGTTTCCCGCGAGAGCAGAGAAAAGTTTCCGGACGCTTGCGCCGCTTCGCGATGCGAGTGCCGCACGCTCTAGCAGCCAATGGCAGCTCAGTCGCTATCAAAAGCATCGCGCAGTAGGCCGCACTGCACGAACGGTGTCCACGCAAATCCGCGACTCCGCGTTCGGGCTGTCAAACGGCCCGGACTCTGATTCCCAGGGCCCGGCTTTTTTTGCTGAGAGAGTTTCGTTGTGAAACTTGAAAGAAGTGTAATTTTTGTCGTCTTCCTGTTTTTTTTCCAACCCAATTGCATTCAGTGATCTCGTTCCATATGAAAATGCTCAGAGTGAATTCAACAAGTTTTTTCTAGTCAATTATCCAATGATCAAAATGTAACGAAAAATTCAAAGAAAAATGACAGAAAAACTTGATCCCGACTTGTGGAAAAGTGTGACCATAACGAATAAATTAATTAACCAAATTATTGTTACTTTTTTTTTATTCGTATACACGTTATTATATAATAATTCATCGTTCAGAAAAACAGAAAAGTTTTTAAAAAGTATATCGGAGATCAATTTTCACAGAAAACTTTATTATACAGACATTTTACTTTACTTTTTTCTGTTACGTAGACAGAAGAGAGGAGTTGTTATATATTTATATTTAATTTAATATCAGTTTTTTGTTACGCGCGTTATTAAAATGTTAGTGGGCCATTTGATCGTTACACGCTGCAACCATGTTGACTTGAAATGCTCCAGAGTTAAACAATCGGAAAAATAGGTCAAACGCATTTTAATCATTAAAAATTAGAGCAAAAAAATAGACCGATCAATTTTATAAATATTTTCTAATCAATTTTTCCGTTCATTAGAGTTAAAAATAAATTCTGAGACTTCTATTATATACAAAAATATTTATTTGGAAAACATTGGGGTTGTTGGTAGAAAACAAATTCTCACATCATCAAATAAATACTTTTAAATAGAATTATTTTATTGATCCAGTTATTCTATCATAATTGAGTAAAAAAAAATCAGGAAACAGAGAGGACTGTTAAAAACATTATTCATAGTATCGTATTCCATCAATCGCGTTTGTCTGCCCTGGAACGAAACAAAGTGTATAATATCCAATCAGTAATGACCATCACTGGAAATTAAATTGTTTGACTTTTCCCATGAGTGAATTGTTTCGCATGTGATGAAATCAATTACACTCCAAAAAAATGTAAGGACACTCTTGTTCAAACAAAATAAAATTCGTTCATCATCCCAGACAAAATTTCTGTATGTGCAGACATATATGTCACATATATATTTTACCATATATAAATAATTATAAATACTGTCATACATGGCACGTTTACGTAGCATTTATGTTTCCTTTGTCTAGAATCGTGAAACATACAAAATTTATTGACGCTTATTGAAAATGAAGGCGAAAGATTCGGGATATCTACAGAAATATTATCTGTGATTAAAACTCAACGGACCGAATGAATTCGATATCGCTGTAACGAGTAGATGCATGGCAATTTGCAGTGTAGTTAGCGGAATTTCGAAATTACCACTGGCAACCGAAAAACGAACATTTATTGATCAAATAAACCTCTCTTGGCGTCATGTTTCAATTGCTCATTACTGCAAAACGTCAAACAAATTCATCGCCTCATAATCCGAAAATCGAAACTCGAGATTAACGCTTTTTAACACCCACTTCGCGCGTTCGAACAACAAACCGATTCTCGTTGGCCTTTGCAATTCCTCTCCACGGGTAATAAAGTGATAATGCAAATGGGGTTCATTCAATCAGGGGGAGGAGGGGGTTTGAAGTGCACATAAAGTTTTTTTTCCGCTCACTTCCTCGCAATTCCCTATATTACAATTGCTCGGGGCCGCCCGGGGCTGTGCTCTCGCGTGTAATTTCACATACGTGTGGCAGACCGTCGTTAGCACACCCGAGCGAAATGCTTTAACGAAATTATGAAAGATAGTAATTATGTTTTCTTTTCATGAAAAAATTCTGCATTCGTTGCAACGCGCGAATTCGCTGCACATGATCCTGCCAGTGATAATGTGTATACTTTCTCGGCTTGTTCAGTGCGGTCTATTGTTTTTAAAATAATATATATTTTAACAACTGGAAACAGCTCCGAGAAATTATAAAATCATTTGAGATAAAAAAACAAAAGATAGAAAAATGAAAACAAAAATTCTCTCCAGGGGAAAATTAAGTCAAGTCTTTTTATATAAATAAAATGAGATTGAAATTTATGTTCTCGATGAAAAACCGTGACAGATTCACTTGGATCAGTTGCCTTGCAGTGGTCACGAATTTTCGCACGAGATAGTCAATCTTGAAAAAGCATTTGAAAAGAAGAAAAAAAAAGCTTACGACACCTGGCATTCTAAACAAAGTGAAGAAACAAAAAAAAGAATGGTTAGGCTTTTCGCGTCAGATGCACAATAAATATATCTGTTACTGTCATAATATATTCAATAACGTCGTAAATAAATGTCGATACCCATCTAGACTCGGAAAAAAAGCTTGTCAGAAAAACTCAACTCACCGAAAGATCAAACGATATTGGTTTGTAATTGTATTGTGACTTATGATAAAGAGCTGGCTTCGTGAGTTATAACTGCATTCGATATTTGACCTGGATAAATCTGCCCGCGGTTTCATAAGTTCGATTTGTTCTGATGATATTTTATTGAACGTTTCATAAAAGGGATAACCATCGTTGCTTAGGCTCGCGTTCTTTTTCTCTCTCTCTCTCTCTTTTGTAAAAATTTGTTTAACAATTGTGATAATCATGCTGCGCCAGTCATAATCATGGAAAAGGTCTAGTAAACATTTGGAATATTAAAATTTTTTTTAATTTAAATTCTGATTCTATTGCTCTGCAAATCTCAGAGCAATAGAACTCGTGTTATAATGAATAGAAAATTCGTTATAAAAAGGAGACAGATGTTTTTCGTTCGTGGAAAAAAAATTGCATGGATGGAAACTTTTAGATACGCGATAAAAAATATTTTTTTAAACAAACAGGGAATTCTCAGTTGAGTCATGGAGCAGGGCATCCAAAGGAACTCCGATTGCTTTATTCATGCACGCGACTGACGCAATCTCATTTTCTTGACACATTTCAACGGTGAACAAATTTTGTCTACCAACTTTGTCACAATCGCTTTTGCATATCAAAGAAAAATATAGCAGTAATAAAAGTCGTCATCTCGCAACATCTTTTTAGACATCATGTTTTTTCCTTTTTCAAACGAATAGTGTCATAAAAAACTGACACACATATAAATAAACGCAAATTAGTATAAAAGTTTATTTGAAATAGTTTTTTGTTTCGTTGATTTTTTCCTTTTTTTTTTAGAATTCCAAGCTTGTTTTAATCAGTTAAAATTAAATTAATTCTTTTTTAAATTTGAAATTAACAAATTAAACAAAGGAACTCGAAAGTTCAGTTTAGAATAAATTAAATATCGTTCCGAGAAGTAGTTTTTTATGTTTGTTTGTTTGTTTTTTTTTTTCTGGCAGTTGCTCTTCGACACCCTTAATTATTCAGCGGACTTTTACGTTGTTTCTAAAACACAGGAAACGTGGCTTCCGATAACGTTTGAGCAGGCGGATTCGTGCCGCTACAAAATCAGCATTAACACGCCGAGAAAGTAATCCCGATTTGCATGAACAATTGGCCGTATTAAGTACTTAAACATTCCACATTATTCCGGTACCACGTTCAGTGTCTCTTCCTGATGAATAAGAATCCATAGATCGCGATCAATTTAACATTCCCCGCGATGTAATGTATGTGGAACGATCTTTCAGATTGGATAATGTTATTCTAATGCAAACCTCATATCCGCAAAGAATGAGAAAACGCACATTTTTTATTTCACTTTACATCATTGAACATTGAATACCAACTGACCTAGATTCATTTAAAAAAAAGGAAGAAAATTATTAACATTGATTGCAATCTTAAATCATGGATGAACTTTTCACCCACATACTGGTCACAATTATTGTTCATCCACAATCTCTCTTAGACAAAAACA
>JAPYZS010000859.1:0-31061 GCA_030522925.1 Trissolcus japonicus
TTGTTGTAACATCAAAAGCGGAACTTTTGCCACAAGTTGGGTAGCTAATTGCGATGCGTACCGGTCACGTCGAATTCGGCCGATTCTGCCGTCAGTCTTTGTCCCCGGATTCACTCTGAACATTCTCGTTAAAGTCGCGCAATCATCTTGCCTCGATTCAAGATGATCCATTACATGTTGGAAGATGCGATCTTTGCAGGCCTGGGTTGGATTGGCAGCACACATAATGCCGCGCGTCTCGAGCATGCGCCGCTGTCGGCGTCCCGCGGCCAACCGATTTACATGCGAGTTTTGTACGACGCTGTGCTCGCGTCATCCGTCAAGATTGACGTGAAAAAAAATATGCTCAAGTGCGCTACTCGTACCTGAACCTCTGCGATCACTTGTGCTTTCTTCTTCCTCTCTTCTTCATCTCAATTGCGTCGATTTAGGGATTAGACAAGACAAAACAAATCAACGGAGATATTTACCGAAGAGAAAAGAAAGATTCTTATAAATCGGCAAAAATCGGCGGCATCCAAGAGTTGCAATAGAAAATAAGGATTGAACATTTTTGAGACGGAAAGTTGAAGTGAAATCTGTCAAGGCTGGATTGGTTAATAGCACAGACGTTCCAAGAAGTCAACTTGGTGAAGATGGCGACTGAGGATCTGCAGTCGAAGACCTCGGATACCGGAAGCGCCGGAAATGAGGAAGCCCCGCAACACGACCGGGGCCGGAGAGCCTCGCTTCATTTCAAGGAGTACAAATTCTTCCGCAGCTTCAGCGCGAAAGTCGAAAACTGGCCTATGCGGAAGGCCGAGGCGCTTTGGCGGCGGATGAGGGAGAGAAAGATTGCAGGTCTGATGATCCTTGTTTTTTTCCCCCCTTTTTCAATCCTTTGTTAAACGTATGAAATTAACCCCAAATTAACCCCTTATATCATATTAAATGTTTGCATCATATATTTTCGTTGCCAGGATCAAAAAATTCAATCTCCCAATAATCATTCGGTCGTTATTGCAAAATAAAAAAGAAAGAATGAGAATGAAAAATGTTTGAAAAATGTCAGAAACAAGTTTAAATAATTTTGAAAAATGTTGAAATATTTATACCAGCAATATCAGTTTAGTTTCATGTTTGTTCAATCGTTAGTGTGGGAACAGGCGTTAAATTGGACACAATTACGGTTCATAATGAATTCTTATTGGATTACATTGTTTTCATGCAGCTACAAAAATTCGTTCATTTGATCTATTACCTGTCTATTAAATAAAATAAATAAATTCAATGTCAAAACAAAAGTGTTACTATTTTTAAATGTATAATCAGTTTGTTGAATCTGTTTATTAATATTTCTTGAATCTGAACATTCATAAATGAAAGAGGAAAAGAATAAAAGGAAACAGTCATTCGAATTAAATATTTCAGTATGATTAATAGTAGTCTATTGTTCTTACGCAGATTGTATCAACCAACCGAACGCAATACTTTGACACATTTAATGGCAACGTATGAACGCGACACGAGAGAAAAAGATTTATACATTTTTTCCATCATGAAAATCGACTGCTACGCTTGCGAGCGTACATTTCACGTCAATATTATTGGATTTTGTTTTTATCCATGGCCACGAGGAAATCGGTATTGTTTCAAAGTTGTCATAAAGAAAGGCATTTTTATATATACACCCCTATACGTTGCAAGCAATTAAAAGGACATTAGCAATAAATAATGAAACAATAAATAAAATCAAAATATCCAGAATCGAGAAAATTGAAACGATAATTTTCACAACGAGCTTGTAAAACAGAATGTCGATTCAGCTTATAGTTAAATCTTGATCCCAATCTCGAGTTGAAACTCTTGGAGTTGAAAAATGTATATGGCGTTCGTTGGCGATGTTCGTCGAAAAATTACGTAACTCAAAGGCAGCTTTTCAACAACATCTCTCGAGTTGCTCTCGTCATAATCAACTTATTTTTTTGTTCACGCGCGCGCCCTTTCTTTGGCAATGCATATAAAAATCAAAGCTGCAAAAGAGGTCGTGTTCTTTATGATTCATTCTTCTGTTTGATTCAACTCTTGCGCGAAGCGTACGATGAATGTCAGATAGTGGATTTAAATGGGGTACATTTCTTGCCACGCACATCTCAAATTAATAAACGACGTTACACCGCAAGACGCCCTATTCATTTGCAGCCGTACTGCTCCAGGCTCGTTCGCACACATGCGCCTACTATGTTCGGTGCATCGCATAATACTGATATATGCTCCTGTCAAGACGTTTTCTAGCTTCCGCCATCTGGATACCGCTCTCCTCGCCTCATCGAACTGAATCAGTTGCTAAAAAATATCAAATTTATTTGTTTCATTTGTACTTTGTATCTTTTTCATTTATTTTAGTTTTTATTGAAATTGTTTTGATTATAAAATACGAAACAAGGTGCTTTTAGAGATCAGTGAAAAATGTCAGAAATATATGAAATTCTGACAAATTGACTTCTCAGTTATTGATGTTTCAAAGTTTGCAAAATATAAAATCGAGTGAACTTTAAAAATGGAGATATTTGATTTGCAACTTGACATAAATATAGTTTGCAAATTTGTAAAGAAAGTCTAACATATCACAGTGATTTGAATTTATTTACAAAGTAAATTTTGACAAGACATCTTTAGAATAAAAAATTACACTTTTGAAAAATATTTTTGTATATGATTAAAATTAATAATTTTGTTTACGATGGTTGAACGAGGAAACAAAATAACTGACGACTTTTCATGCCCAGACTGCCGTTGTCTTTGCACACGTTCACCGCACATCACAGCTATCGGCTGCAGAGCGCAAAGGAGATAAAGATAATGTTAAACTTACAACCTGACCCGATCGACACCGCTTGGCGTGCATGCATCGGCAGAAACGAGTAGTTGAAACTGCAGCGGCCCAACCGACCAATCACTCCCCTGGATTTAATTCTACCATAACACGCGAATAACACCACGCTTTCGTGAATTTCCATCCACGCTCGCAGATCCATCCAACATACTCTCGTCCATCTCACTTTATCGTTCACACAGTTCCTACAATTGAAAATTCATTCACTCTAAATCGCACGGGGATCTTATAATTTGATTCACAGAGGGAATTACAGATACAATTAAACCAAAAAAAATTAAAACAGTTTTACAAATCAACTGCCCCACGTGCGCTTGTTAAGTCCGGGATTTACGCTTCGAGAGCCAGCGTCAAGGTGGAAATGTTTTTCACCCGACACACTTCTGCCCGCCGCCGTTTCGACTATAAAAAGTGTCGTTTCCAGTTCGGCGAGTCGGAAAAGCCGAAAGTGTTCGCACAAGAAACGACAAACTCGGTTGGAAAATAAAAAAAAATGAATAAATAAACTGGAAAAGAAAAAGTCCTCGAGTTAGGTCCATTTTGCTAGACCCTGAATGAAGCAACTCTAAAATCTGAAAATAAAAACGGCGATTGATTCAGTCTGACCCATTTTACTCTGCTTTGTGACACGATATTCTTTGGCGTCCTTGTCCAATATTTGACTTCATTATATCCGTGACAATACGTTACAGTTGAATATATTTCAATTGAGTTGTTCATTCTGACAGAGAGAAGCGGCATATCCCAGCTGGAATTGTGAAAATGTAGTATCGCGTCACTCAACGCGGACAAACATGCACGTATTACAAACAAAAACGTACACAGTCAAAACTTTATTTGCTCGCCGAGCGAGATTCGTTTATTTTTTTTTCTCCTACTTTTTCTATCACCCTTATTCAAACGTGCCGGATTGCCGATACTATCAGCGATAATTGAATTTTGCATGTGCGCTCATTTAATTGGTCGTTTATTTGAGAAAACATCCTGAGTTTAACGTGTAATGATTTTATCGGAAAAATCAAATCAGAGAGCGATCATTTGAAAAAGTAATTGTTCATTGCAAGAATCAATCCAATTTTAATTGTCATTAGTAAAAGCAAATGAACATAAAATTTAACACAAATTGACTTCTAATGCAAAATATAACACATTGACACACACACATGTCAAAATGAAAATATACATGGCCGGACCAGTCGCGAGGAAAATCCCCAAGAAAAATCAGGTCAGGCTATTTTCTTCCGCGGTGTCGGGGAAAAAAGCGAACCAAAACATGTTCATTCCATTATCCCGCGAACCTTACTTCTCGTTTAAAAAAATATTTCGCAGTTTTGTTCAGTGCATATAGCAACATAAAAAAGCCAATATTTCAATTAAAAGACTGCACTATATCAAATGACGCGTTAACGTAAAAACAACGGCTGCTTCCAAACGGGGGCGGCGACGATGAAAATGAAAACTCATCGTTGGAAACACAAGACTTATATAATAACAATGGAAGTCGCGGCAGCTTTCGAAATTAAACATTTTCCCAGCGGTATAATCCCCCGACGGTGGAGAGAAAAATGGGCGCCGACAATTCTGAATCGCAACGACGTGTATTAATGAGTCGGCCATTCAATCGTGTAATTAGCCGTTGCGAAAAATTGTCCGCTAAAAAGCCTCGATTCGCGGTGTGACTTTTTGTTAATTAATATGAAAACATTGGATAATAAACAGGCCGCGCGTTTCATAACGCGAGTGTCGCGTTTTCTTTTGAGAAAATTTTTCGATTCCGGGCTCTCTCGGAAATCGTGACCGGGGCATTCATTTGGCCGATTGAAAGGCAGTCGCATTTTTTTTGTACGAATAATTTTTATAATGAATGCTAGATTGAAAATAGATTGTTCGAAGAATATGGGTCGAGTGTCCGCAATGAAAACACAAGGCGTGCATATTTAATTACGACTACGTCTTATTAGGACCTTGTTGCATGCACTGATAACCTTGTTAAGTGATGCCCTTTCATCGCCTTTCTATAACATCGAGCTTTGTTTTCAATCAACCTTTGTCTTTACATTTTGTTTTCTTTGAATTATAAAACCTAACGATCTGTTAATTATTTGTACTCTTTGATCTTTTCAACTGTTATTCAAAAATTATTACTTTTCCGCCGCTCTGAGCCGAAAAGCACATAATTACAAGTCTTTTCTCTCTTCATAATTGAACAATTTTTTTTGACATGCACATTCTTTTGAATTAATATAGTGAGAATTTATTGAATCTTGTAAATTTGTAGAACTTGAAATTTATTCAAGAAATTGTCATATTTATTGAACTTGCAAATAGCCAACAATTATCAACAGGCAATCAATACGACACAAAATTAATAGTAAACAATGTCAAATAGATTAATCTCGATTGTCGTGAATGTAATCAAGCGCTGACGTGATTTCATCATAGCGAAAGTTATTAATATAGACAATTATTAAACATTGAATTTCTGATCAGGGAAAACAATATGACGTGATGCTTCTTCCTTGACGAAAATGCATTTACGTTGCACTTGACCAGAAAATGTCATTTGCAAAACGCAATTGACAGTGACATTTCGCGTCGACTCAAAGGTTGTAATTTTTTACCCCAGAATCATTTAAAGGTCTCAGGATGTGTATTCAATAATGAGATGAGTGAGCAATAATGAAGTTTCTATGAATTAGAAGTGTTATAGTCACTTTTTTTTTTCTAATAATGATACATGATATGTCAATGGATCATGATCGATCGATCTTTTGATATTAATTATAGTATCTATTTTATAGCATTCAGGTTTCATTCAACTGTAAAAATTATCTTACAATCATTCTTTATCCAACAGATGCTTTTTGTTATTTCAGTAGTAGCTTTTGAAAAAAAAGTGTATAAAAGTAGTTCTTAAATTACAAAGTCAGATTTTTCATCAACGTATCAATTTATCATCATTTTTTTCATTCAATTTAGATGTTTCGAATTGATCAATGTTTAGTACATCATTTATTATTTTTGCAAGTCTCATTATTATTAATTAGAAACCGAAGATAAAAAAAAAACTAAAACCTAGCGACCACGGGTTTTAAAAAAAGGATTATTGTCAGATTGAACTGTACCACCTGACATGATTCCTTGACGGTAGACGGACTTTATGAAGTTACTGTCACGCCTGGTGCAGTGCAGGCGATCGGTGTGTTCGTGGATGCGATGCTCTCGAGATAATGCGATTCAAAATTGCCCTTTCTCCGTTACACTTTACGGTCCTGACATCCAATACACCTTGACTCCGTGTAATAAATTCAAAATTACATAACGCGCATTTCATAATTCCCCATCGGCCGTCACTTGCGACATACACATTTTCACGAGGCCAATCGCGGAGCATCATTTCAATCGTTCCCGTGTTATACTCGCTTTCAGGAAACGGAGAGATCGAAACCGTACATGCGTTTCGTGAGCGGGTCATTTTTTTTGTCTCAAGGTGCCTCTGGTTTTGTATTATTCTGTCTATAGAAAGTTGGCGCAAAATAAAGAATCTTAGATCCTAAAACGGAACGAGATAATGCAATTAATGAGTCGGTGAGTCAGTGAAAATGCCCGATTCGTTGTAACGAAAGCGGTGCAAATTATAATTAAACATATATGTTTAAACTTTTAGTTTTTTATCATTGCAACCGATCAATCTCTTACATTTTAACATGTCGATTTTTATGTCCGAATTTCTCGTCAGTTCCAAATAATAAGTCGCACGTTTTATAATCAACAGAAATTTTGTCCGATTAAAAAGCAATTGCAAGAAAGATTATTATTTCCAAGAAAAATGTTCAATCTATTATTTTTTGTTGTTCAACTTAATTTCTAATATACCGGCATAAAACAAGCTCTTTAAGGAACCGAACATTCTGCAAAGTACGAGTATAACTGATGTTGTTATACGAATGCACGAATATCAAAACGATCCGCGTCGTCAGCGGTGTCATGTCAACTGTTCATTAATTTGAAAAGAAATAAATTTTCAATCAAAGTTTCTACAAAGTGAAAGCAAACTTGCACTTTTTTGCGCACTTTTCCGGCGATGCCCGCCGCGACTTAGCACGTAACGATAATTTGCTTGGGCATGATTTATAATTCAGGTGCGCTCGATGTTAATCGCGCGCGCACATTCGCAATAGAAAACGCCAGAAGAATGTCGATGCGTGGCCGAAAACGTGGTCGGCAAAGCTCCATGCAGATTCGTTGGAATAAATCGCGTGCGCGACTCTACAACCACGGGCAAAAGCCAGCGAGAGATGTCGTAAGGCCCCAATAATAATGCCAACGCGTATAGAACAAAGCCACGCCGATCGCTGTTTGATCGACCATTTAACGGGACTGTTTCGCTAAATTATGGCAAGCATTGTAGAAAGCGATGTGCGACACAGAACGAAACGTTTTTGTATTCAAATTTGCATAATACCAACTTCGAGTTAGGCCAACGGCGATGTATCAAACATTTTTCACCTATTAATTTAATGTATCCACTTCCCAAACAATTTATCCCGGCAAAAAAAGTGAATTTTCACTTTTCTTTAATCACGGACTCAAACATGCCTCGATTAAACTGATGTCCCTGCTGGTTAGAAAAAAATTCTAAATCCCAGCTTATAATAGACGTAAAAGTTAATGCTTCTATTCAGTATATGATTTTGGTCTAAAGCTATGTCATAACTTGCAAAAAAACTGAAAAATAGAAATAAGGAAAAAAAAAAAAAAAACTAAAACATATATAACTGAAAGTAGCGAAGAAGTGAAGTAGTAAAAGTCATTTTTTGAAGTTATATTCAAATGTTGATAAAATAATGCCGGATCAAAATGTGTGTAATCTAAGATGAAATTAATGATTCAAAAAGATTACGAGATAGGCCTTTTTTTTATTATAACTGTAAATCGTAGTATGTAAAATTCCAAGCTCACCGGTAGGCATTAATTATTAATGCGAAATCACTCGATTTGTATGTAAAATTTCATTACGTTAATGACCGGACGATTGAACATTATCGTTCGGTTCGATGAAATGCATCCATCAGCCCCGGCCATGATTTATGCGCTTTTTCGACAACTTTTGACACTTGTTTCAGCAAGAGTTATACCAGGGGGCGTTGTGAGAGCAAAAGCGCCGCGTGATTACTCGATCCTTATCCCGGTGTGTATATATACTTATCCCATAGTAATGGACGAGTTATTTATTGGGCCCACTGTGCGTCGGCTATCTGACTCCCCGACTGAACTTTCTAAGCGCGGACTATATTATGGCTAGGTTGCATGCAAATCCAGCGATTTATGCACAAAACTACAGGAGGCGATGATCAATTAAGATTGCTCGTCGTTTTAGTCGATAAATGACCGATTTCGATTAATTATTTCGCTTTCTAACAGTTTTAACATAATAGAAACGCCCGGTTTACATTTTTTTTCCAAACTTGCTATTCATTGGAAAATAAACAAAGTATGCAACAATTTTTTGGTTGGAAAAAAAAATTTTTTTTTGAATTTATGATAGTTGAAACCATGAATAATCAAGGTCATTTTTGAATTGGATTTTTTTGTAAAAATCACAGTAGAAATGTTGACGTTGATTCTGCCTGGCAGTAGGCAATGTGACGTACTCCTGCGGTTAACAGATTGTGAGCTCACAGGACCAGGAATAGTTTTACAGCACTTCGGATTGCAATGGAAAGTGAAGGAAAAAAATGGGTTTCCAATTTTTCTTTAATTTCCCTGAAATTTGTTGAACAAGATAAAGGATATGTTTATATTCCTAAAAAAAAATCCTGAATGGAAGATGGTCATGTTTTAATCACAATTATTAATTTTTTTTTATTACAAATCTTCGGGATCATTATTGCTGTCATTAATTCAGGAATTTATTTTCTCTTTCATACAATCATATAATTACGTTTGATTTCAGCTCGCAGTAAATAATCGTAATTGTATTAATTTGTAATTATTGATGTAATTTTTTTTATTCGATCGCGAAAAAATCTCGCTCGACGCCCAACAATTTCAATACTTTCAAACTCTCAATAAATCCAATTAATATTCGTATCAGATTATGCGCGTATCGACATAAACGATCATTTAACGATACCCGTGCCCTTATAAAATTTCCTCTTGCGGTCGTTCATAACACTCCCTATCCGGTGAAAGTCCACTAAATTTTATTAAAACGCATCTTAATCTTCGGCATTAAGAGTGCCATCGATCATCGAACCGGACTACCTTAAAATCGATTAATGCCGTTTTTACGGTACAAAACACGGGTTTGCAAACCTCAGGTACCCAAAAAATTAGCACGACGAAATTTCAACGTCAAGAGCGAATGTAATTCCGTCGATACGTGTCGTCATCGCATCCTGAAACGTTATTTACGCTTACCGGTTCCGGCGATGCATAAACATTACAAACCTCGAATTTCTTTGAAAGCCGACGCTCCGAGCCAATTGTAATTAATCCTGCGAATAAAAAGGTTATTTGAATTATATTTTGAGCTAAAACGTTCAAAAAAATGAGTGTGTAAAACATTTGTTTACAATTTAATGGTGACATGTTTTGTTTTTGTTTCATTTTAATTTCCATAATAACTCAAAACAAAAAAATTGAGTGAAATTCAAACAGAAAAGTGAAATAATAAATGTAAATAAAAAGGAGTGAAACAATATCTTGATACAGTTGCAACAAAATTGAAAATTTTAAAATTTAAAAACTTAAATTATATGAATTAATATATAAAATGAAAAAATGTAATACATTCTGTGGTGACAGTTGTCGTATATGAAACTTGAGACTTTACATTTCAATTTTTAATACACTAACATCATAAAATTCAGGATTTAAATGGGAATAAAAGAGATTAAATGTTTTTATTTTTATACCTTTGTATTTGCATTTGCTGTTGGAGTCATATTTTTTGTTTCACGACCCTTCGAGTTTTTTACTATTTTATTTACTATTACGAGTCTAACTAAAAAAAATAGTAAAATGCGACTCATTTAATGAGAATATTTGATATTCATCAGAAAAGTTTTTTTATAGCAATTAAGAGATCTTAAAACATATGGAAATAAGTACTAAAACAAGTGATTTCACAGCGGATGACAAAATGTATTCCGATCATAGAGAGACAAGAGAAACACAAATACAAGTTTCGTTTTGCTTTTTGCAGTTCATAATAGGATTTTAATTAAGGTTTGTTTTTTGTCATTTTATAGGCTGTAAATTCCTTTTTTTTTTCTAGATTTCAAATACCACGCATTTCTAAAAACATGGCAGTTTATGAGGTTTAGTGAAAGTTATTAGCAATATTTACAGATTAACTCACCAAATATTTTCTAGAATGTATACAGCAATAGATTAGATGTGGAAGTGAAATGATTCAGAAAATTTTATGAAGATCAGCATTAAAAAAAAAAAAACAAGAAAATAGTAGATAACAATAGTCAATCTCCGAATTATATAAACTGTAGAATTAATTTTTCTATATGTCAAATTCAAGGCATTTCTAAAAACATAAAAATGTATGAACTTTAGTCAGAGTATTCTAAAATATTAAAAGAAAAATTCTGAATTTTTCATGTACAAAAAGTCTGATTTTGAAATAATACATGTCCCACCTTAGAGATATTATTTTCATTGACATAATTTAAAGAGAATAATAAACCACTGAGAATAATAAGAAAAATGTTATTTGATGAAAAATGATATACCATTTGCGCGTACCCTTGGAGGTAGTAAATAATGTACGAATCTTGATGCGTATAAAATATTTGAACTACGTATTTCATTGCAAACGCATAAACTCACATCAATATATATAGTTCAGTCTGTGAGGGTCGGCATGGTAAATTGCTTCTCTTAACACAAACTGATCAACTAAGTATATTAATTACCGATCTATGCAGCGCGTAAAGCATGTTGGCGAGCGTTTACAGTGTCATGTTGTGGCATGCACTCCCACATAAACTCTGTTTCTTTCAAAAAGTTCGGGCGAACGGAAAATAAAATTGACACAAGCGTGGGGTCAACACAAAGACGTGAGGAATCTTGTAGCAATGCAGAAACGCGATGTTTACGATCCGCCATAAAGCGATCAGTGCCCGGCGGAGGGGTTGTGAATTTAAAGGACTATTTCTCAGGTCTTCCTCCTTTTGCTAGCTGTATATCTTCGAGCGTTAATTACACCGATGGCGCTGCGGTCGTAACCAGATGGGATGGCATGTAAGCCGGGTATTATCGTTATAGGGAGCATTAATTAAAACTAACCTGGCTTTTCGTCTATCGATCGACGTGTATTGCGAGCCGTTCGGAAATGTATACTCACGTGTCGTGAACTTTTTTTCTGTTGCAGGTAAGCGCACGATCGACTTGCACCTATCTCGCCGCGAGTTGCGTCGCAGCAGTTTCGCAGCCCGGCTTCACTACGATATGACACTTTATTTCGAAATCGTGTCCAATTATGTTGCGGGTACAATCCTCAAGTTGCTTTTTTTTCCATTGCTAATTGCGATCGCAAAAACGTCCGAGGATCAGAGTAAGACACTGCCACTCGATTGAGTTTTAAAACCTGCATTTTATTTTGCAACATTGCGACGGCCGAGAGACCTTTTTGTCGGAACCAATTAAACGAATTTTTCTTTCAGGTAATATTTATCACGAAAAATTGAGCTTCATCAATATAAAACTCTCCAAGGCTTGCGATGACGTAAGCGAGGGGGAAAAAAGAGAGGCGAAACCGAAAGCGTGTTGGAAGAAATGAATTATATCTGGTCGACGCTCGCGAGGAAACCTGACAAAAACATAAACGAATTCCGATGAAAGATTCTAAAGCTATATTTGAATACACTTTTTATTATTAATGGTATAAAACGCTTATGTATCTATCAAGTAGAGTGAGATGTTTTTTTTTAGTTTTCTAATAGTCTGGTTCATAATTCAGCTCAGTAGATCAAAATTTCTAATACAAGGGAAGGGTATGTGCCTTTTCTCACATCGGTATCGCGTCTCTTCGTCACGTGCGAGCATCAAACATGGTACTCGAAACGACAACCGGTTCGTACCAGGAAGCACCAGGAAGAAACTACTAATTTCACTTAGTCTAGAGTGATTAATGTTATTACGAGCTTCCACAATTTCCAGATGCTAACAAAGGTTACGCTCGGCGCACCGGTCTCGCCCATCGTCTCTCGCATCGCCGCGATCATTAATATCTCGTCTCTATTTCCGATTTCTTTATTAACCGATCGTGCGCCAAGGTCATCCGTAATCGAGATTTTCCCGAGTTATTCAAGGACTCGTCGCGCAAATTATTAATGATTTTTTAATCCGCCAAGTAAAACTGCGAGGCCTGCGCACAAAGTTGATAATTTCTTCGTTTTTTTTTTTTTTTTTTTTCATCACGAGTTGTTGATAATTTTGATTGATGAGAGAAAATTGGCAAGGAATCGTCGTGAATTCGCAGAATTACTCGCAGATAAAAAGGCGAACGATCCGAGGGTAACAAAGGAGGTCTATCGAATAAATGTCATGACCTTTGTTAATCAAACGCAACATGGCGCCCGGTTTATTATATTTCGTACAAGTTCAATGTCAGGCTCAAAGCACAAGCAGACAATGAACTGCGTTGTGTCGACTCGCGCGACCTTTGCGGTCAACTGGAGTCGCGACTTTCGACATTTGCGCGCGGCCATCAGTCGTTGTCGGACGAAATCGTTACGCGAATAAACATATTCGATGAGACCTCTGCGGGTCTGTCAATTGTTTCGTCATCGTTTGGCACGGTATTGTCTCGTGCTTCGAGGAGGACTCGGCGATATCTTTATCTGCGATCGCAAGCATGTCCGTACAGTTATTCATCCGGTAATCCTCTCGTTTATTCGCACCCCACTCCCAGTGTGTGTGCTCGAGCGTTGTACTTATCCTGCCAAGTTACCGGTTCTCTCCTGCAGTCTACTGAAAGACAGCGCTCGTAATCATAATTAACAACTTTAGTACGCTGATTCATTCCACTTTGAATGAGCTAGGGTAGTTGATTCGCCTTTATTCTCCGGGCACCGATAGCGCGCGCTACGTGATGCTTTGAGTGGCGCATTGTCTGATGCCAATTTTCGTTCCTCGTTCGTTTCGTTGTTTCAACAAACCAAGTTTGCTTTATGCGCAACATTTTTTTCGTTTCATCACTGTATAAACTGTTAACGGAAATACCAAACTGTTTATTCTCCATATTTTGATTATTAATGATGTTTTGAATACAATTTTTTATTGTATTCAATGATTTTTCGATTATTTTTGAATATAACAGCGAGAAAAAACTATGAGGAAGATTCTAAAACAGATTTATTTTTGAAATACATTTACGTCAAAGCCAAAATCGAAGTAATCGTTTGAACTTGAAGATGAGTTCAACAAAACATAACCGACTACTGCTATAAATTGATCACGTTTCTGATTTCCATATCGCTTTGAAAACAACATCTCACAACTTGTCTGCAAACTTATTAATTTTATTTGAACCGACTATGATAATTACTTTAATGGCGTTCACGTCGATTTATAACAATATTAAAATACGGCTTGTTCTTGATTGTTACGAGTTTTTTTTAACAAAACTTGTAAATTGAAACACTACAGAAAATGTAAAATTATGTAGAAAAAAAGTTATTTTAAATCTGATGCTTTGACATCTTAAAACATATATGTTTCTGTTTGCCTGGGTCAAATACAGCGAGATCAAAACTCCCTACCTCGACTTCTATAATTTTGATTTGACATAAAAACTCAAACGAAATGTACTCTTTTACCTGAAAAATTAAAAATACATCATTATTAATTAATTGTGCAAAATTAAATGAAAATTTAAGATTGAACTCAATGGCGCAGCTGGTGGAAGTAATGATGCCACTGATGCAACAACGCGATACGTAAAAGAGCAGCCAGTGAAACATCAAAGGGAAAAGTGCAAATAAATCGAGTCGACGTAACGAAAGTTAAGTCACTTTTCTTTTCGTTTTCCCTCTTGTCCGAAAGAGGTTGAATTAAATCTCGTGAAACTGAACTCGTTAATGGCATCCAATTATTGCGCGACGTGTAACGAGAGCGACGACTTTTGATACACACGTGACTCAAATTATTTGCCGGAAAACCGTGGATTTCCTCATTAGTGGTTAACGGCGCTCTCCAGTCAACGAAGAGAGATTGTAAGCAATCAAAACAGCGCTCGTAAATTTCGCTCGAGCGGTAGTTTTACGACGAGCTCGATTGTCTAATGCATTACTGTGTCTCATTAATCGGACCGATCGACTAACAACCCGAACGCGGTTAATATCGTACACTTAAATGCACCGGAGTTGTTAATTCAGGATTATGACGAACACATTTCGATGCCATTGATTGTCCATGCCATCATTATAATGTTGAACCGCACGTTAGTTTGTACAAATGATTATAATATTATTGCTTATTAGTTTGTATGCTGTAAATATGTTGCCAGGTGTGTTACATATATGGAAGTTACAAATCATAACGGTATAAATAATATAATACAATATATTTGCAGTATAAATTTTTGTTCACAGTTTGCTGAACAATGTAAATTGAAAATTAATTTTTAATTGCGAGGACATCGTGCACCAGCCCCCGCACTTGGAGTCCGAATCGAGCTAGGAGTGTGGCTGGGATGAACTTAGTTTGCATCGTTTCTCCTTTCCGCTTGCATGATGAATGTCACGACGTGGATATAAGCAACGTCTAATCATCGTTCATCGTGGTCTTGGCAGAAATGATTCCCCATTAAGTCGTCCCACAAAAGCCGCGTATTGTTCCTCGAAAATCAATTATATTGCAGTTGAAACAAAGCCAGGTTGGATGCGAAACAATGCTCCTCGGGACCTGAAAAGTTTCGGTCGCACGTTATCAAGTGAATGGTCATTTGATCGATCATACCCACGCGAGTGAAAACTTTTTTTTTCTCTCTCTTCATACGTACGCGCGCAGATGTTAACCTTGTGTTTTCCCATCATTTTAATTGACTGCTTGGCACAGCCGGAACAATCAATTACGCTTTTGCAACGATGTTCCGCGAGAACACGTGTTTGACTCACGCACAAAGCCCTCATTTATTTTCATGTCGCTGGGACGCGAGAAGCGCTTAAACGAGTTAAATTCAGGCTCGGGTGTAATCGCGAGAATTTGCGCGGAAAATTACATTATTGTGTGAAAACAGGTGTGAGGTGGATGAATACATCGATACATGAAGGGAGAATCAATTTAGAACAAATTTCGTTTTTCAATTAATGGAAAAAAAAAAAACAAACAAAACAAATTTGCATGCAAGAACCAACCTGAATTCTATCTGAGGCATAATAAATTGACAGGAGAATTTGTTATACGAAAAATTCGCGTCATAAACATAAAACAGTTGAACGCATGACGATCGTCAGCTGTAAATGAATGCGCGTTACTCGTTAGTTTCTCGGACTGCCGCTAGGGGTGCTGCCTGCAGGTTAAAAAGTCGCAGATTTGTTGGCACGCGTGGTTCAGCGGCCGGCAAGTGTGTAAACATTTGAAAAATACCGCGAACGAACGAAAAAAAAGCCGTTTGAGGTATTTCGAGGAGGGTCAGAGTGCAAGCGTGACTGCGCCGGATGAACTTGAACTTTGCATGACCTCTCTGCGCGCTGACCAATAGACGAGGGTACGGTGCGCGATGGAAACGAACGCACCCTCTTCACACTAGTTATTTATTTTGCGTTTTACTTTTCGCTGCTCTCCGAGGCCGAGTCATTATTTTAGCATTCCCTTATACCACTGCGACGTGCCCATTTCGTTCTTCATTATTTATGCGCTCCTGGCAATTTTTATTTCCGCGCATATTATTCGCGCGCGAGTTCTACATCACAATTTTTTGCATCCCAGCCCGGTCTCGGAACAAAACGTTTTCAGCCAATGAATTCGGTCCGCTGATTTTTTTTTTTTTTTCATACCCCGGAGGACTATGACTTCAAGAGGTTTTTCGAGTCTCGATAAGTGAATACTCAAACAAATCAAAAAGATATATATCTTTGCATTCAAAATTTTTCTGCCTTCATCAGGATTTTGACTGTCAATGACCGCAGTTCAACTGATACGATCAAATATTGGGAATGCAAACACGATCTTTAATTTAAAAAAAATGTGTCATCTGGATATTTACTTTCTGACAATTTTAATACAAAATTCAATAAACATGGACGATAAATGTGTTTGACGAAGCACTTCAAGTTTGCCTAAATGTTTTTATATATTTTTGAAATATCAATTTTCACCAAAAGTCGAATATCAATACAAAGAGTGTTGAGTCAAAGTTTCGAACGTAATTAAATTTAACCGTCGTTCGAATAAACACATTTTCGAGGATATATATTCTGATTGTTATTGAGTGCACGTGAAAATGGAATGCAGCGGACAACGGGTTTATTGTGTCTCGGCGAAGCACCGCGCTGTGGCGATTCACATTTGGAATGCACATTTTTCGTACCGAAGAGCTTCACGAGCGCGTTTTGTTCTCGTTTGATTGAGGGGTGATAAAAACGTACTAAAAGCAGCAAATTGAATAATTCAATTATTTAATGCAGCCTCAAGCACGAGGTATCGCATTTATTCCGCGTATCCAGCTGTATCTGATTTCTTGTTTTTCATTTCTCCTAATTGGATTGAAAAAGAGAAAATGCAAAATAAATAATTACGCAAAAGTGACACGGAGATACGTTTAGATAAAGACACAAAAACGAAGATGATCGTGTACCCTCTGTTTTCACTTAATTATACATTCGCACAATCGTTAATTTTCGTTTCACGACATTTATTTTCTTTTTCCTTCGCGAATTCTTCCGTTCTTTTTTTTTTTCTTCGCCCGCCAAGCAAACTGCGCGCTTAAGTAAGTACAAAACAAACCTCATGAAACACGTCGTCCTATATTTCACTCGGAGATTGAACGAAAGTCAAACGAGTTTAAAAATTGTTTGACATATATAGCGAAAATTGTAGTGAAAGTTGTAGAACCTGATTGACGCGAAAAATCGTATCAAGCTTGACACAGACACGTTCTATGACGAACGGCGCCTCAACTTGGAGAGCAGGTGTCGGACGGACGAAACGCGCGCCCAACTGGCGCATGTCCTCGGAAAAGCCCTATTTATTTGTACAATCTGCCGGAATTAGAACTCCGAACATAACCGAGAGTTTAATAATAGTAATTGCTATGATTCGAGAATTGTTTTTGGATCGGACGTCTGAGAGTCATTCGGTTTGGCAAAATAAAGCTTGATAGACGCGTGGGGCTCTGTCGGCCAGTATAAACATATAGTAATCCCGCGTTGTTCTCCATCGGCACGTGAGTTTCTTGACCAAGGTCACGATTTTTCAAGGCCACTCAACAATTATACACGAAATTAAATGATGTGTCACGGCACTGACGTTCGCGTGCGACCAGAAAAGGATCACAGCTTTGCATCCTGATTTATCACTTATAATCATACTGTCTGAGAAGGATCAGCGAGAAAAACATTTTTTTTTTCATTTCTCACTTACAAACTGATCCTGAACGATAAAATAGATGATTATAGTATCTGAAAAAAAAAAGGATTAAATGAAGGCACTCAAGACATTTAGATGTTGTTGAAAATTTTCCAAAATTATTATACATTTTTACAGTGGATTAATTAAAAAGATGTAAAGAGGTTGCAATAAACATGATATAAAAAATAAATTGAACCGTAATATTATCGTTTTTATGCCAAGTCTTTTGAGTGGCTCTTTAAATCGAAGAGCGAAAATCTCTGGTAACCTCAGAAACTTTTTGTTCAAACTTGCCGCCGGATTGACTGCGAACTCCGGTGTGCATAAGGAAAAACGTGTAATTAGCTTAAACATATATAATCCACGCGATGATTATGGTAATCGTTAGTTAGCCAAGTTTAGTTCGAAGAGGAGCCCTCGCGGGGTCCTGGGCGTTGGGAGACAAGATCGGACGAGATTTCACGTCATCTCGTGCGGTGGCTTTCGTTTTGCAGCAATTACGCAGTTACAAGTTTCCAAACTCGCCTGGGATATGGGGATTTAATGTCCTTTGTGGGACGTCTCTGACCGCAATCGCCAACCTAATTTGAGAGGATATCAGCCGATCGAGATTTAGCAGCGCGATAAATATTCATGTCGTCATACTTTTCCCGAAAATTATGATCGATCGCGTCGATTTAATGTCACCCCGATCTCAGCACTTGGCCCCATGCATTTCATTCGAATACAATTATTCAGCGGATTTATTTTTTATTAAAAAAAAATTTTTTTACTACGTTTTAATTGTTGAAAAACATAAACATTCAGATCGCCATATTGCGTCTGAGAAAAAAAGCTTGGCAATCAATCATCAAAGCATCAACAAAAACATTAGCCAGTCTCTCGCGTCGGTTAAACTTTTCATCGTCGAGGGATCCTTTTTTTTTCCGGCATTCTGAAGTCGCGAAAGGTCTTCGGCTTGGAAACTTTCTTCGCGTGCCTGAACTGCGGAGAATAATAATCGATCTTATATCAACGTCGTCGTTCGTAATATGTATAATGCGAGGCACGACAGGATCCGTCTATCGCTGTCGCGGCGTTAGACAGCACGTCCGAGGCATAAGTCAGGCCCGCGAGAGACGTAGGTGCAACTTTTATTTATGGACAATGACACGCGCACAATGTTTGCAGTGCGCGTGCAATATTATGCGCACGTTGTTTATCGTAACTCTTGAACCTGGGCCGAGGTGCCGTTAGCTTGCATAGACACCAGTGACACACATTTGATTCGCGCGCGTTCCAATATCTTTCGACGCTTGCCAATGACGCCTCGGTTAAAGGTCTCCTCCAAGACAAGACAAAACGATTGTCCCGGCAGATGCATGCACACACGCAACTTTTGACAAATGAGAAAAAGGAGGTTGCGTTCTTAATGTGGTACTTTCGAGGGTACTTTTGTCTTGCGCGAGGTGCTAAAAGCCAAGCAATTTGCTTGGGTGTTTGCCACAAACGAACCCGGAACTGCGTTTTTTTGACTTTTCCGTAAAATCTTGAATTTCTCTTCGTGAAAAAAGGAACGGCAGAAAAAAAGTCGAATTTATTGCTGAGATTTCAAAAAGAGGTATGAAAAATGAAATTTGTTGGCCAATCGGTTATGGGAACTTTTATGAGAGAGAGAAAAAATGCGAAAATCATTTAAATGGCTCGTAATCATCATTTCGTTCGGAACAAAAGAATGCGCGAAAGTGGCGTCGGAAAGCGGGTAGGAGAATTAATTTTGCGTTGCAAAAACCAACATCGCTTTCCTTTACGTACACTTGGTTTTAAAAAATGAATATAATATACATAACATATGCTCCGAGCGCTGTACTTATACTTTTCAACTCCAAAAGAAAGAAAAAAATCCGAAAATTTACACACAGGCGTGAGTCGAATTTCTTATGTTACAAAAACAACAGGACAATTATTTTTTTATAAAGTAAACTTGAATTTTTATCTGTCTGCAGGTCGCAATTTTCCTTTCTCGAGATTTAATTTGACAGCTAGCATATATAAGTTGCAACGAATATCTCAGTCCTTGCTCGCAATATGATATAATCTTTTTTTTCTTCTCCTTTCAAGGATTTTCATTAAGACAAGTTGAGCGTTGCATTTCCATTCAAACTTGCGACGCGCAATTTATTGTTTGCAACTTTTCCGTCGCACGATCATACATTTTCTTGATTTCAAATTTAGTATAAAGTACCTGTGCAAAAAGAAACTATAAAATGCTTGAATACAAACATAACATACAAGGTGGCCTAAAACTTCCAGAACGATGAAATATCTTGAAAAAGACATCAAATCGAAAAAAAAAAAACAAAAACAAACGTATCTAATATGTTTTGAAAGTCTATCCAACTGTACCCAACCTCGAAAAAATGCAAAAGTTGTTGAAACGTTAATTTAAAACATTTGTTGTAGGTCCGTAAAACCCACGCAACACTTAAGATGATGATTAGAGGAATAAAAATGGTGTAATGTCTAATTACCAATATTAATTAAAACAAGATTAGTTCCGATTATGCGCGGGACATGAAATAAAAAACCGCGATCTCGCGTGGAAAGTCAAACTGCAAAGATGGAGATGTGATTTAGAAATCAGCACGACGTGTCGCATTACAATATATCAATGTATATCGTCAAATCAGTTTCACTATTGTGAGATGATCGGAGGTTCAATTGTGAAATAAAAGTAACCCATATGACGACAGAGATATTGTGTCGAAGCGACAAAGTTGCGCGCCGCCAATGTTTGTGCGCGAGCATACTCGAATCTAATTCCTGTTTTCAAAGTCAATTAAGGCCGCCACTCAGACATTCATGGCGCTGCTGCCATTCTCATTGATCAAAATAATATTAATACCGCATTATATGGAGATTTTGCTGGCATAAACATCTACGAATCTGTGTCAACTGTTCCTCTCAGCTCGCTCTACGATTCTCCAACTGGTTTGAATTGAAAATTGACAATTACTCGTTATTGTTTCAACTCATCATTATTGTTTTCTCATTTATTAAAAATGTCATCGGAATTGCTAATTTCTTGAAGCAATCTTTCAATTTTTCTTGTGGTTTGCAAAATGAAGATTACTATAAATTCGTCGGTTGTAATTTATCAATGAAGATGATCAATGAATGATCATTAACAAAAATACCAATATCATTAAGCGAACTGGCTCTTGGGAGTGATATAAAATAAATGATAAGTCGTTTGAATAATGATCATTACTGTACTCTTATAAGTGATTATTACCATTACAACAAATATTTCTAACTTATATGGCAAACTTTCTGTAATTAACGTTAATAGTTTAATAGTCGTCGTTGATCATCTGCAGCCATTAATCAGTCATTCGGATCAATGAACGTTTTTCAATCGATTCACACTTGGGGAATTTATTTCAATCACGTGAATTCCACTTTATAATTAATTTGTAACTTGACTATTATAAATAACGCACAAATTTATTGTTGAGCAATTCGTTTGCTAAACCAATTTGTATATATAAATTTGTTTGCTTATATAAACTTGTATAAACACTCTAAAAAATAATTGATTTAAGCAAGAAACATATTCTTGGACCAACCCCAATTCCATCTTGAATAATAGCCAAGAATAAATATCCTTGGTCCAAGAAAGTTTTCTTGGAGGAAAAATAAACGCCTTAAATGCAAGACAGAAATTCTTGGTCTAAGAAAATTATTCTAGGATTAAAACCAAAATACTCAGAATTTCAATTTCCTGCTCTCCAAGGAAAAGATTTTTCAGAGATCATAATGATTCAATTGAGGAAAATCAATTTTGAACTATGTTATCACTAATTTTTGCAAAAGAAAAATCAAGCCCATTTGCTTTGATTTCGTTCAAAATCATAACTTTTGCAGATAAAAAAAAAATCTTTTGACGAATTGTCTCAAAAAGTGGGCAATAAGTTAATTATAATGAACGGTTTCGGTATTATAAGAGAAAACGAATAACTCGACAGAAGAAATTATTGAGAAGGTTGCCGAGAACTAGTATACCTGCTGCATGCCAGGCAAGGTCGTCCATTCGCCGGGTGTGTTTATTTCAAAGGGTCCCTAGCCCTTTCGCAGCCTTGATACCTTCCTAAACGATTTGACCAATTATTTCACGGCTATTATATATCTGCTGATCCAACGGACACGGATCCCAGACTAATTGTGACTTTCTCTCGGCAAAATTCGGCATTTCGATTTTGGTCTTGCGAAATGCGCACTTCATCAAATCCAACTCAAATACACCCCATGGCATTTTAATTAATTAGAATCAGGCGAACAATGTTTCTCGCAAGTGCAAAGTAATTCTCACGCAGCGAAGCTGAAAATGTTGTTTGCAACGTACAAAGTTGAATATGATGTGTTAATTCGTTTTTGAGTTCCATCGGAGCGCCAATTTTTCGAATCGCCGCGCCGCGCAGACACACGGCGATCTCTCACATTCATGGTTAACGTTTCTCTTTCACTCGTCTGACACCGTTAGCGTTAATGAAAAGACGGATACTCGGTTGAAATTAGATTTACAACTCACTGAACACGCACTGTCATAGCTCGTTTTCATTCCAGTTTATGAATGTCAAGATAAAGCACGGCCCCCAACCCGCCTCGCACAATATTTCGTACGTCTCTCGCGCGCGAGCACGACAACTGTTTTCATTTCGACTTTTTGTGCCAAACTTCTTTTCATATAACCTTTATTGCATTCCAAACAAATATGGCTTTTACTTTTTATTCCGGGTCAGTCGTTCTATTACAATAAAGAAAAAGTATACTTTAGCAAAACACTATATTTAAACGGAAAGAATTGGAAAAAAATAATGAAAATTCACGAGTAATTTCCTAACAACTAATCTATTGCGGGGTTGATTTATGTGTTAATAATATAAATTATAAAAAAATGTTGGACTTTTATCGAACTTTTTATTTAACCTCTATCCGAGTAATTACCTTAAAAGATTAAAAACAAATGGAACAATATCATAGAATAAGGAGTATAAAATAAAGAAATTAAAAGAATGTTATAAATTATATATGATATGATGATAGAATGAAAAAAAAAAAAAGGATAAAAAGATTGGTATCGCGTTTTTAATGTATCAGTCCGGTTGAAAGAGTCGACGATGTAGAGTTGTTTTTGCGTGAATGAGCGATCCTCATGCGATTATATAAAAAGTGAGGAAACGGTTGGGATGATCGCATAGGATCGTTGCCAGGGCCGTTGTTGATCTCGTTTAGATACAAGGTGGATCTAATTGATGTGTTCTCCACGTCACAGAAGCACATCGGACGTCGACTCTCGGTCGACGAACCTAACGCATCTGCAATGTTATTTTCAACTGCACACTATTCCGGGTATGGCCAATACTGCTGCCAACTAGATGACTTACATCAATTTTTTTCATTATTATTTATTTTAAACTCGAAAGAAGCGTTCTCAGAGAATGAGAGACCCAAAAAATTTATTGTCTCCCTTTTTTCATCAGATCAAAATAAAATTTATATTCTCTGTTGGTGTGTTGGATACAAAGCAAATATCGTACATAAAAATGCAACCCTTCAAATCATAAAAAAAGATGCCGCAAAATTGCACGGCCGTGAGGCAAATAAATAACTTATTGATAATGATCGATTTCTGGGAGCCGGGCTTTTATCCGACGTTGAAAAGAAATTCGCAAGCACCGGCATCGGGTAACGCGATACCTTTCGGCGCACACATCACCGCTTAGAAAACAATTTCGCGTCGTCGGCTTTTTGTTCGCGCCGTCGATCGGCTGTGACGCGGCGGCGATATATAAACTTGGACCACACCGCCGTTTGTCAATCGGGGTCCCGCGCGCGTCGTGCGTTTCAAATTTAGCCGCACTTCAAGTTCGTGGAAAGGGGAAGGCAATCGGCACGATTTTACGACCAGAATAAAAGTGCAACATTAAAGCGAATCATTTTCCGCGTACGTAACGGTCGTTAATTCCGTCCGATTTCGAGGAGAAGCAAAATAAAACCGCGCACCTTCGACGAAAAAAAAAGAAAAATAAAAAAAAATGAGAACCGCACTAGGGTACCATCAAAAAAAAAGTAAAAAGGAAAAGAGAATGGAGGGGTTTTTTTTTCTGGAGCTTTTATCTGTGTTGGTTATTCAAATTAGAAAGCAATTTGCAAAATTAAAAAAAAACTTTGCGGTCGAAAAAAATGTGAGTCGTGTAATAATGTAATTTACAGGAAAGCGCATAAAATATATATGGAAGGAAGATGAGCACTTTGGTGCATTAACGTTACAGCTTGTTTAATAACGTGTGACTTGTATAGCATTAAAATATGTGCTGCGGCGGCCGTGCATGTCGTTGATCGAAATAGAAAGGCAATCATTGATTAAATACCTGTTACCAATAACGTAGCAATTATCTACCGTTTCACAAGCCGCGTAGCACATCAATTTCCGGCGAAGCTTCCTACTAACGATACTTCATCTTAATTAGATGCCAGTTACGCAACCGCCGTCCAAATCGTAAAAAACGTCGAGGTGCATTAACGACTACCATTTAAATTATAGGGCTAGCGTTTCGCAATTTATGGCCAGCGTTGGCTTTTCATACAAACGGTTTTGTTTCATAACGTGTGCAAGACCGATTTACATAACTGCTCTCCGTGTCGCCCCGCGAACAAACAAAAATATCAGCCGATTTTTAATTGCTCGCATAACACTAACACACATCGCGCGCGAAAGACGCGCCATTATATTTTAGGCCGAACTTTATGCCGTGGCGAAAATTCCAACCTAAGCATTCCTTTGTCGTAGGGTCTCTAAAAATATAAACTTACGGTGAAATATTTCTCGGTGCTTGAATAACATCAAAAGGTGCTGAAAAAAAATACAAAAAAAAAAACGCACGAAAATTCGGTCAGACAAAAATTGAAATAAAAAAGAAAAATGTTGTTTCTTGTTTTCATTTTTTGCAGAAATTGTTTCCGAAAATTTGTTAAAAACGATTTCAAAAAAATATGTTTTCAATGAATAATTTAAAAAAAAGTGCATTCATGAAATGATTAAAAATAAAATACGAGAGGATGAAACTAACTAGAATTCGTGAAACTTTTGTTGACGTCAATTAAAGTAAATGAAAAGTCGCGCTCTAAAAAAGAATGAATGGGATACTAGTTTATTTTTAGTTCTTATTGTGAAAACTTGTTTATGTGTGGTTATTATTTTATGTATGCGTCTGACGTCAAGACAAGCAGTGTGTGGCGTGTAACCAACACAGGTGAAACGTTTTGATATAGCCGCTCGCAAATCCCAAAGACCGCCCCGAGATGATCGCTTATTTGCAACACACGTTAGGTCAAGGTTCTCTCAGATCGACCGAGCAACAAAGACTCCCTGTGAAATCGAATTAAAGATTACCCAAATTTGAATCAGCTTATACCAACGGTGATCCCAAGATATCAAGATTAAATTTGTGCTGATATTGAATTTCAAAGTGAGTTCTTGAGCAATTTTTCAGTGACGAGGGGAAAAAAAAAAAAAAGAGTAACACTTGGAATTTGGTTTTCAGAAAGTACAATCAATAACGTCAATGATGTCAAGTTTATTTTCAATTCATTTATGTATGTATTTTTGTAGTGAAAAAAAAAAGAAAAAAAAAAAAGAAACGATATTCCGAGTTTAAAATTGATTTTCAAATCACAAAATCGTTCGACTGTTTAGTTTTCAATTTACGCTTTGACACAAAAACTTGCCAAGACATTTTACCAAGATTAAGTTCAGCACAATCAGGTTCTCGACGCGATAATAATAATTATAATCTCCCAAGTTCATCAACATCAAAGCAATTGCAGAACTGATTTAGCAAAATGAAATTTTAATAGCCGACTTGATCATTGAAAATGTACGAAAAATTGATAATCTCACATTTGACGGATTAATTTCCGGCATGGAACGAGGTTAATCTTGTCTCGGATTATTCAAGTTTTGAAATAGGGGGGAAAAAGGGGACATCATCCCGAGTATACGCTTGTATGTTGGAAACATTAAGTATATTGAAAAATGTCGAGTAAACGTCGGTGGGAAAGATTTTAGAACGACAGGTTAACACGATGCAAATAATAAGAAGTGTCAGGCGTTCAAAATGACATAAGAAACATTCGCAAAGTGGGTGATTCATTGAAACCTTGAGTGCTCTCGAGCTTTTGAGGAAGGGGAGTAATCGATCATTCGGAAAGTGCGGCTGAGAGTTCTCTCAAAGCGTACGCGATGACAGAAAAGTATGATGATAATTTCTACCCACTCGAATTAATAACTGTGAATCACGTTTTTGACTCGCACATCGCTCAACATCGGTTACATTGTGTTGTCGCGCCCGAATTATTAATAATGTATTCACTCGTACTTTTCACACCCGCGAATTGATTATCGCTTGGAAATTATTGCAAATTTATATTAATGCTCAATGCCACTTGTGAAGCAACATTATTAATGTTTAAATTCAAAATGTTATATCGTTTATACATTCTAATTGATTTACGATATCCTATAAATATAATTATACAATTATTTATTAGTGATTATATACAAGTATTGTAAAATACATATCAATATGAAAGTATTACCAGACAAGAATAAGCATACACGTTTCATCTTGTCTTTTGATTTTGCAAAATATATATTATATATTAACGACTGGTTTACTTTTTATGTTTCAGGTAAGCACATAAAGAAGTCGACTCGAACTCGTAACGTGAAGATATGAATTTGATCCGATTCCTATCGAAAATTTGTATCTGATGCACATCACTCAGCCCCGCACCGGGACTCGTTTTAAGATCTACTATGTTGCTGGGATACACGTATTTCCAAAGGCGGAGGTATCCCGTGCAAAACTTCCATTTAAGGAAAGTAACATTATCGAAGTGGGCGGACGAAACCGAGTTATCAATCGAGTTGGCTGAATTTTGATTTAATGAGAATCGTGTGTGATAATGGTCCTGTTACCTGTGCCAACCGTCGCCACGACGATTATCTTGTACTTTTGATCAGTTCAAATTTTTCTTGCCGCTTGTTTTTGTAATTTTTCAACTGCAACAAATGAATTTCTCTGTAATGAAAATGGTGCGATCAAATTACAATCAAGCGATCAATTGCGCAACAGAGAGGGTCATGACAAATCGAATTCCCACAAGGTTCAAATAAAAACCGTTGCGTTACAGAATGTATTGTTCGCTTGTCATAACAATGTAATCTTTGTCGCAAGGAAGACAGCCGGGGACTTTTTGTCGTTGTGTGTGCGGAACAGGAAACATCATCATCGTCTCCTCTGAGGTTCAACGAACGCCTTGCCCGCGCATCAGAATATTGGCTCTCAGCTGGTTCTCTCTCATTCTCTCTCTCTCTCTCTCTCCCGTCTTCTCTCTCAGCTTTTTCTTTTTGTCGACTTGATACGAGTCGCGCCAAGTCCTGCACTTCCGTAACGAGTATTCTCATTTCGATTAGACGATAAAAAGACATTTTATAACCCGCCGCTTGTGCGACCATTACGCTGGACCAGCTGCCTTTTCAGCTGTCGTGAACGGGCGAAAGTTTTGATGCCCGGAGAGTTTTTCCGCACCTTATTGTTTCTTCAATTCAATTTTCTTCGCAACAAAAAAAAAAAGCCAAAAAAGTAGCTCGCAAGATTTTTCACCGTCGCGAAGCATTCAATTTGAGGAGTTTTCACTTCGGGTGATATAACGATCATCTACAAATGAAGAAAGTCGATTTCGGCTTTCTTTCTGATAAGGTGTTTTTCTATATATTGATAAAAAGTGATGATCACTGAAATGTTGTTCGAAAATTGGCCTGAAAAAGTGATAAATTATAAGGCTCTCTTGGCCAGAGATTCAACAGGAATTACTGATCTGTTGATCGAACCGAACGTGAACTGCATTTTAAAAGATATTTATTACAGTGCAGTCGTTTTTTAATGGCTTTCTAAAATGCCATAGAGAGTTTTGCACTAAGTTTTCATTGTTCGGATGTACCTTCACTCAAACAATATTTTATATAACGCCAAGAAAAGTTGAGAAAATTTTTGTTTTCATAATCGCAGAGTTTGAAGGCTTGGAATATCAATGAACCGGTCATTTCAACGTTTATATGCTCTCTTGAAAAAGTTGAATTCGCTCTTAAAGTACGACTGCGCAAATGCCGCCGGGTTGTCGATTGAAAAAAAAAAAAATGTCCTGCCAGTTAGTTTGGTAATTTAAGTTCAAGCACAAACAAAACAAGAAGGAGCCCGAGCGTTACGTTGCGATGTTTTATACGATCTCTAATGATATAATAAGTTGCACAATAAGGACACTAAAATGCACGCACGCACCTTTTTAATTTGCCGCTTGATTCGACTATTAATAATCGGCGATGATCTACGCGCGCGAAATGCTAGACGTAATTGATTACGAATCCTGCTACGCAACAAATTATTATTTATTATTATTATTTATGTGACGATAAAAAAATATTAAAGCAAAATGAAAAAAAACATAATTATGACAAATTGACAGTAACTCTTCGCGATTGGAAAGTGGCATAATTAATGGCCCGCATTTTGTAATTACTGTCATCAGATTATTCGATGACATTTTGTAATTAAAGACTTCTACTTTCATCAGGGAGACGTTGCGCATGTCGATTTTGAGTTTCGCGCCCAGGAGCTGTTTGTTTGTGTTGATTCGTTTTTAAACAATTTCATCAGGTTGGCTGAAGAGTCGGGGCTGAAAATTATTAGGCTGTTTGGGTGAAAAAGCGGCTAAAAGGCGAGCGCAGGGCGTTGCTTTTTTTTTCCTTTTTGCACGGCACGATTAAAAATTCCATTTACCAGCGAGTTTACGTGGGACCACGTATACGAGCTTCATAAGCGAATGCCATAAATTAATTCGCGCTGGCGTTTGCAGCGACGTAACGCGTGTACTTTCTACGTTATAAGTGATACGTTCCATATATGCAACTGGAACAGTTCTTCGTGCGCAAAATTTGATTTATTGTCGGTCCCCATTATTTCCTGTTTACATGTATCTACATATATGAAAGTGGTAGAATCGACGTTGCACGAAGATGTTGAAGGTGCTTTCCAATGTGTTCATCTGGCCAAAAAGACGCCGCAGAGACGCTACTTGACGGTTCAATTTTCGATCGACAAAGGGAATACAATTTTTTGTTTGTTTCTCTTTTGTTTGATCTTGCAGTCTGAAATTCAAATTGCGTATTCTTTCGCGCGCCAACGTTGGCGCGCGAAATTCGAGGGATTCTAACAATGCCGCATTTGTTTGCGTTGTCGATAGAATGGTTATGCAAAGTTCGGGTCGAAGGTGCAGAGCGCGATCGATTGGGCTGTCGAGTGGCAACTACCGGCCGATTTGCGACCGATCGTCGACCGGCTCGCTTCACCGCATCGTCGTGATTCATGCTCGCCTTGCACGTTCTATACACGTTTGGTTACATAATTTATCTACTTTTAAAACACACAAAGTAACAAACATTTTTTATTCATATTTTATATTTTTTTACGAAAGTACGTTCAAAACAATGTCATAAAAAGAGCATAAAAAACTTTCGTTATATAATAAAATTCAATTTTTTAAATTCAATTTAAAAAATTTAGAGAATTGGAGAGGACAAAATGCAAAAACACGATAGATCGCGAAAAGGGGGAGAAAAAAAGTTGCTCTCATTAATCGCGGCAGGATTTATAAAATTCTGCCTTGGGAAAGTACACTTGTCCGCGATATTAGATACACATCGAGGGAATAGGCGGTAGAAAAAGCGCCGAAACAGTAAAAAGCGTTGGAACCTTGTTTCCTGGGAATAAATAACACAAACCGATTCGAGTACCGATCCGAGTGTGCAAGATCGATAGGATTATCAGGGCCGCGGAGAAACTAAAAAAAAAAAGTCAAGGAAACTGTGATGGGAAACGCGGAAGACGCGAGTGGGATTTAATAAGGTGGCGCTCCCTCGAGAAGTGGCGAGCGCGAAATTGCAGCGCTCTCGCGCGTGATGGGAGGAAAATATATCGGCCTGCATTGTTGACCGAGTGAAGCTCTCGTTGAAGCACACGTGCGACCAAAAATTTCCATACGATTTTCGCTCTCGTGCGGCGGCGCCCGCGCGCGAACGGATGATGTTTTTGTCGGGAACCTGTAATTTATGTCCGAGCCTTCCCTTGGCATTGTTCGGAAATCGTTAGAAAGTACGCGAAATGCACGCGGACGATCAAAACAAACGTACGGTTATTTGTAAGTTGTGTGAGTGTGTTTGTAACTGTACACGGAAATTTCGCGGTTATCGATCGAGCGCGGCGTTACACCGCGATTCGTGAACACGAGATCGCTCTCGACCTTTTTCGCGCGCGTGTCTTCGCCGGTATCGGGTTTTCTGTCGCGCGAGCGGTTTATGAGCTTACGTCACGCGTCCCGACGAAATGGAAAGTTCGGCAACACATCAATTAACGGGACGCTCTGAACCTTCTTTTTTGTTTTAATTCTCGATCGCGTCCTCAGTATTATATGCAAAACAAAACTGCGATCTTATCGGGAACCCGCGATTAGGTCGGCTTATATTCTTTATGGCCCTATTGTCTGAAATATTTTAATGCAACTTTAATGCATGGCTGGCGTGGTGCTTCATTTTATTAGTTGGGCTTTACTTTTATGGAGCGGCAAACACTGCCGTTTATATAACACCGGCTGGTTGGCAAGAGCGTGTGCCCCGTCTGGCCGTCTACAACAAAGGGAAAACTATCATTTCAATTTCCTCAATATGCAAATTCGCTGACTTTTTTTCAAACAAACAAACATCCGAGATGTTTTGTAATTTCGATTTCACGTTCCGGCCTCGCCGCGATGAGTGAAAACGAACGAGGCTTATTGATAGGATACATTCAGATAGGCCGTTTGGAATTGCAAATATTTTTTGTATATATTTTTTTTCTAGTTTCCCCTACTTGAAATGATAGTTTCGTAACGAATCCTGGCGAGGAGATGAAAACTGAGAAATTGAATACTGGAAGTAACACTCCGATTTTGTTTTCATAAAACATCCCATCTAGAAATTGCCAGCCGATAATCCAACATGAATAACCGATTCTACGTTGGACCAATGTTGGCAGCCAATGTTGTGTCTACGTTGGACCAATGTTGGCAGCCAATGTTGTGCCAATGTTCAAATCAAATTGAATTGCCAGAAATGTATAACAATCTAATAACCAACGTCGACATACATCATTTATACAATGGTGGCATCCAATGTTTATCCAATATTGGCTTGGAACATTGGTTGCCAACGTTGGGCCAACGTTGGAACAATTAAATCTTCTTCATAAGTGAGTAGCATATTTACATGACATGTACAAAGACAGCCGATCGAGCAGCGGACCGAATGGCGGACTACCGATCCGAAGGACGAGTGTTCGAATCCCACCTCAAAATGAACAACAACATTAAATTCATCGTACTTTTAAAAATTTTTAACACTGACTATAAATCATAAAAATAATTACCTAAAAATAATTACGTGACAAAATTGTCA
>JAPYZS010000860.1:0-26910 GCA_030522925.1 Trissolcus japonicus
CGCACCGTGCAGGTGCTCACCGTTCAAGTGCGCACAGAACGCTGCACGCAAATTTGCACGCATGCTCACCGTTCGACTGCACACTGTTTAAGTGCGCACCGATCGGGTGCACACCGGTCAACTGCACACAAATCGACTACAAACGGTCAACTGCACACGGTGAGCAGTTGCTCGTATGCGCACTCGAACAGTGTACAGTTGACCGGTGAGCACTTGAACGGTGCGCACTCGAACAGTGTGCACCCGTACGGTGTGCACTCGAACGGTGCGCAGTTGAACGGTGTGCACTTGCATCCTTCCCCCACTCATTGAATGACAATTCAATACATTATTTTTCTCGGCGATATTGACGATACACACGACAATTTTTGCGCGCTTAAAGTTCGCCCCCTTTTTCTACACCGCTTACATTTTTTTTCTTTAGCGAATAAAAATACAGTCACATCGGCCATTAAACTTACTTCCAAAATACTCTTCTACCACTCTTTAGAAATAAATTTTTGCGGACGTTCGTACCAACATGTGCTTTCAAATACCGAAACGAACTTAAATAAATATGGTCATAACTTTTTGTCCTCTCTCAATAAATTATCCTTACGAATTCCTATAATTTAATAATGTTTAACTAAAATTATCAATAAAAAAAGAAGGGACATTCAAAACCCGTCCAACGATTTGAAATGTACAAAATGTAGAAAATAAAAACGAAGGGTACCAACTGCGCTGAATCTAGCGGATGACACCACCAGGGCTGACAAGGGCAAAGTTAGTGGAGAGATGCGGTGGATAAACGGACCATAATTTTTATAAAATCCGGAGGTAGAGTGGCCTAATCTAACGATAAAAGAAGGAGAACAGAGAACGGAAGCGATTGTAGTCAGGAGCCACGTCTTAGAGAGCGATGATACCAGAGTAAACATTCCCGAGATTCAACGGTTTTCTTCATGGACTCGACTAATTTACGCTACAGCAATGGTCGTACGCGCCAAAAAGCAACTAAACATTATTCTAAAAAAGATACGACATGAAGTGACGAATGTGATTCAGGAAGATAAAACGATCTAGTTGAGGGAAGCCGAGTTGAGATGGGCACGGCAGGTACAATCAGATTGTTTCTCAGAAGAACTGAACGATAGAACTGAAGGGAGGAAATAGAAAATCGCAGTCGGTTGAGGCAACTAACACCTGAATGAACAGATGAGAAAATTTTATGGGTAGGTGGACGAATCTCCGCAACTAGGGAGGTACCTGAAGCAACAAAGAAGCCTATAATCCGTGACGGGAAGCACCCTTACACGCGTTTGTTATTAATGCACTACCATCGCAAGACCAACCATGGTAGCACTGAGATGGTGTTGAACGAAGTACGTCAGAAATACTGGGTGGTCGGGTTGCGAAAAGCCTTGAACTCGGTGGTCAGTCATTATAGATGGTGTAAGGTGCAACGAGCGAAACCTCAGCCTCCAAGAATGCGTGACTCACCAATCGAACGTTTAACGGCATACCGAAGGCCCTTCACCTTCTGTGGAGTGGACTATTTTGGACCGGTTATCGTTAATGTTGGAAGAAAAGAAGAAAAGCGTTGGGGAGTAATATTCACTTGCTTAGCGACCAGAGCGATTCATTTGGAGACTACACGATCGTTGACCACCGATTCCGCAATTCTGGCGGTCAGGAGGATGGCTGCGCGTCGAGGTTTTCCGTCTAAAATGTTTTTAGATAACGGCAGGAACCTGAGGAGAACTAGTTCTGAACTCACAGCGGCAATCCGACAATTGGATCAAGATCAGATAGGCAGGTTCGCTAGTCAAAGGCGTTTCACTTGGAGCTTCAATCCGCCAGCGGCTGCTCACATGGGAGGATGTTGGGAACGACTGGTAGGATGTGTGAAACGAACGTTAAGAGTGACCCTGGGCGGGAAAGTTCCCAAAGAAGAGGTTTGGCAAACATTATTGGTGGAAGCTGAACATATCGTGAACTGTCGTCCTCTAACTCACATTTTGGTTGATCATCGAGATCCTGAGGCATTAACCCCAAATCATTTTCTTTTAGGATCGTCGTCTAATGTTTCGTTTCTAGGGGGTTCCGATCGGGCTGCACTGTACTCAAAAAGATTGCCCATCATCTAACCGACCCGAGTCAAAATTTTCGACCTCTTTTTGGTCTAGAAAGCCGTTTTTCGTCTTTTAGACTAAGTTCGAATTCTCTTACATAGAATCTGGTTTTTATATTAGAAACCTTAGTTTGAATGGCTTAAAAATCAAAATAAATTGAATAATAAATTTTTTTAATAATTAGTTATTTAATAATTTGTTTGTTTATTCATTTTTAAAAATGGCAATCCCGACAAGGTCCTGATCGGACCCTGGTCGGGTTAAACAGGATTCCCGGATGAGCCCTAAGGGACGCCAGGCGTGACGCTCATACACAGTGCCATCCTAGGATTCCATGCCGAGTCCTTGTCTGGTCGCATGGTTTCCTGGTCAGGCACGGTTTCAGCCCGATCGAAATTTCTACTTGGGCTTATGAATTTTTTCATTGAAAAACCTATCAAATAGCATGCGTCTTATTGTAGCATATGTGCGACGTGCACGTCCAATCGGCGTACAAGATAGAGTAAAAACAGTTCGTTTGAATTCAAAAATTGAATGAGATTCAAAAAATAGATTAAATTAGTTTGAGTTTGACGTATGAAAAAGTTAAAATACTCTATATTCAATATTTTTTCTAGTGCTTTGAAAATGAAAAAATCAAACGAAAAATGATAATTTTCTTTCATTGGACACAATTTTGACGAAAATTGGACTTATTTCAACTTTTTCTTACGTCAAACTTCAACTAATTTAATCTATTTTTTGAATCTCATTCGATTTTTGAATTCAAATAAACCGTTTTGACTCCACCTTGTACGCCAATTAGATGGGCACGCCGAACATATGCTACTATTAGACGCATCTATTTGATAAATTTTTTAATGAAAAAATTCATAATATACGTACAATATAATGGCAAAAATCTCGAAATTATAAATTTTATTATTTCATCAAAAAAATTATGAAAATGGGCTTTTTTTAGACTGATTTACCGAAAAACCCCCTTAATCTATTTTAAATCCTAATAGAAACAGGTCCTAATACAAATCTGCGCTATTTTGTCCATTACATATTTTTTCCGCAGATATTTTGCCCATAGGACATATTGATCTAATACCATCAAATAGTTTGTGTCAGGTGTATGAACAGTTATTCCAGCGCGTTGCATCAATCAATAGTTCTCAGAGTTGAATAGATTTAAAATCTTTTTCAGATACAAATATACAGCACGAAAATCTCTTCATTTGTTTAAAGAATCAAAAAATCGTAGAGCCTCTTAATAATAAGTGGCTATTTCCATTTTTCTTAAAGTATGAGATCTATCTGGATGAGACGCTATTTAAAACTTTCATCCTAAACTCAACTATATGTACTTTTTAATTATAATTTCCTCTAAGAAAAGAAATAGCAGAAAATTTTTATTGGCAAAATGCATTTATGCAATTCTCCATGCTTGTTCATGTTTTTATGCAAAATTATTTAATTTACACTTCTTAGAATATAGAAGTATAATATTTTATTACATTACAATATGAATTAATTATTGTACATATTATATCAGACTTTATATGAAAAACAATGATTACAAAATACAAGTATTTACTGGAACTATAAATTCGAACTAGTTGTATTGTTTAAAATGTAATGATTGTATCGCCGAAACCTCATCGATCGATTAAAAGCTAAAAATCCTAATTCTCCTCATTGAGTATCGTCGAAACAGCGCATAGCCTAGGGTTATTTTAATCAAATTTTGCGCCCCGAGAAGTAAAAATTATATATCAATCATCGTTTAATTAATTTTCCGTACAAATAATTATTTCTTAATTGCCATCGTTTTATCTCAGTCACTAAAAATAAAAACGAAAAAATAATGATAAAGTGAAGGCATGTAGTGTATGTACACCCAACGATGTACGGTTCATTGTATTAGTAGTACTGGTAAGGAAGAGGGTTGTTTATACAATATGAGATAGGATTTCGATTCGCGTTAAAATGTTATTCTATATGCCACGGAAGAGAAATTAATCATTCGGAAAAATATTGCGTTTTGCATTTGTTTTTATGCAAAAAATATACCTTACTTGAAATTAATTTTAAACTTTATCTATAAAGTCAAAAAAAGAATATAGAAATAAAAATAATTATTCCTAATTTTTAATTTTCATGGAATAATTTGAAATAAATAAATAAATATACTTAAAAAGGATCCCGAATTATCAAGTGTTAGTTAAAATTCCAAATTTCAGTGTATCGACGGAACAGTGAAATTTAATCAACATTGCACATAAGAAGTAAGTTTGTTGGTACTGTCAACTGTGCTTTTGCATATTTGTTCGAAAGATTGGTTAAAAACGTGAGAACGCAAAGCAATCGAATGCGTGCGGATAATTTCACGTATCACTGAATATAAAGTACTTGAAAAAGTATGAAACATTGTGAAAATGATTTTACGCATGATTACTGCTACAAACAGAGCAAAGCGCGAATGCTACGTCGTCTGAATCAAGAAATAGGTGACGAACAAAAAGAATAGTGCGCTGATGCAACGTTCGTACATTTGTTCGTATAATGATTGAATCGACTGGAAGAAACGCTATGCTCTTCGCGTTTGCTCAAGGTAAAACTTGATACAAAAGTATATGTGTATTTATATTCTCGTGATAATCTAATATACCCCTTAACGAGGGTATGAAAATTCGACAAGTATTATAATTTTAAGATGTATATTTTCTAACATGATTTTTTGTTTCTTACTATATACATTCATTTGTTAGTTTTCATTTGGCCCAATTCTTAATTTTTATATATTGAATGGAATATAGAAGGATATTTTTCTTTGAAGTAAACAAGATTATTTGCATCAGTTCCAAACTGTCTTTTTATTTTTATTATTGAAGATGATGAACTAGGACTCCTGTGTATTTTTGTATTAATTTATGAAACAAGCAACGTTGAAATTAAACGAAATCGCAACTGGATTAGTTACATGCAGATTCTGCAGACCCTTTTCATACATCGCATGACACTGACTATCCCTAGTAAAAATTATCTTGAAGAGCTTGCATGGCATGTAACACTTCTGATAAATGATCAAATCTAAAATTAACATCCACTTAGCGGTTCAAAAAAGTAAAAATTTACCACCATTAGGCACACTCCTGAGATTTTTTTTACAGGTTCTGGGTACCAATATGAGATAAGAAAATGATGCGGCCCTTCTCAAAACAGGTGGCAACATACTTAAATATTTAATTTTAGTAATAAGACATTTCTTTCATAAAAGCATTAAAATAGTTATATCATAAAACTCGTCATTTTTTAATTGTTTCGTCTTCTTGTCAATACTTGGGTGTTGTATGTTCCACCACAATCATTTAGACACCATCGATTGAGTAGCAAAATATTTTAGTTACCAAATTTCAGTACCAAGACTGACTTCTTTCCAAGTTTATTCCTTATTGTTAACACGATTTTCCAGCAATCGTGATTGTTGTGAATGAAATTTGAACTAGTTAAATTTAATTTAAACAATGTCTACACGTGGCGCTATCAACAATAGATCAAAATAATTTTTGATGTAATCATTTACTGTTGTTTGGAAATAATGGAAATTATTTACATCAAACTTTCATCAACTTTTATGAAAAATATTATGAATAAATTGACGATGAAGGAAAAGTACTTTTTTCAATGCTTTTTTTATCGAAAAGTAAGAACATTAAATCAAGGAAGAAATGTCATGCTTATGAAGAAACAAACAATTGATTGTTCTATTGTGTACATTTTTTTGAAATGTATTATTGAGCAAAAAATTACAATAAAACATGACAGTCTCACTCGAAAGTGTCACTAAGTAATTATAGTCACACTTAACATCAGTAATTAAAGTGTGTGTTCTTGTATTCAAATTGTTAAATTTCGACAATTGAAATTTTGTCGACAAAAGTGTCAACGATGACTTTTGGGCTAGAAAAATTTAAGAGAAGGTAAATTACTTTTCTGTTAAGAAAATTAAGAAAATGAGTGATTTCAAAAATAATTTTTTAGTCCTGGTACTAAAATTTGGACGCTAAAATATTTTGCTACTCAATCGATGGTGTCCAAATGATTGTGGTGGAACATACAACACCCAAGTATTAGGTGAAAAAAAAGAAGTTGTATGATAACTATTTTAATGCTATTATGAAAGAAGTGTCTTATTACTAAAATTAAATATTTAAGTATGTCGCCACCTGTTTTCATAGGGGCCGCAATATCTTCTCATCTCATATTGGTACCTAGAACCTGTAAAAAAATCCCAGGAGTGTGCGTAATGTTGGTAAATTTTTACTTTTTTGAACCGCTAAGTGAATGTTCATTTTAGATTTACTCATATGGGGCCTAGTGAGGCGAGCTCGCCCTTCTAGGCCTCATATAGGGCAAGCGTTATACGCCAAGGCAGCGCCGAGATAATTTTAACTAGGGACGGAAACCTTTTCTTGTAGGTATTTATTTCTCGTCTAACGTTAGACCAACGTTGTGAAAGATGAATCTGTGTAATATTTTAATAGTTGACAACTAATTACGCAAGAGCGGACTATATTTTGAGTTGGCTCAGGCGAGGCTGAAGAAACAAGAAAGATAGAAAAGTCTTTGAAAGATTGTATTTATTAAAGAGATTACACGAAATTTAATAAATGATTAATAATTCCAATTAAAAGAAAACAAAAAACTGCAAAAACCAGAGAAGGGGAACCTGGAGATGATGCGGCGTCGTTGCTGATCTGGAGCTGGCCAGCACGACAAGGGTCGTGTTCGTAGCCGATCTAGGCGGGCAAAATAGGTGAGAATCTATTTTGCTGCGATAAGTGTCGTTTTGAACTTGACAAGTGTCTAGGCATTGTTATTCTGATGCGACTAGAGACGTTGACGGTTGATGCAACGAGAGCTGTTAATTTTGACAGCTAGAGCTGTGTCTGGCGACTGACTCGCGTTTGGCAGCTCCTCTACGTCGCAGGCTCTTGTAGTGGTGGCGTCGCGAACCGTTTAGCCAAGTAGCGCAGAATCCATCGCAAGATGGCGCTGACTTGGTCTCAAGTGATAATATCGTACAGTTATTTTTAGCTATAAATCTTTGGTCTAATGATAGTTAATCTCTCGAATAAAACGCCTGACTATTATCGCCAGCCAACTGTGACTCAACTTTTCCCGCGAGAGTTCAACCAATGTTGTTTGAAAAATTGGTTTTTAATTTATTTTTATTGACAACTAACAGAATGATCGTCGCTCTTGTATTCTATCTAGAAATTCCTTTGAACTTCCGTTTTAGTCTACCTATATCAAAAACAATGATCGACGCTGCTATCGTCACTTGAATTAGACATTTTTTAGCATTTTTCATACATTTTCGGTCATTTTTTTGGACATTTTCAGAAACTTTTGCACATTTCTACACATTTTCCTTCCTATATTAAAAAAATTATTGCCACTGCGTCCGACTTTAAGGAAGGGAGGCGGATTTGAGAGGATCCTAGTTCTTGGTCTTAATTTGAGACAGGTGTCGTAATCTTATTAAGACAGGTGTTTTAATCTTATGAAGATTACACCCGTTCATCTTATTATATTTGGCCTATACTTCATCTATATTTTTTCAATGTTATTGGAAAATCAATCGTTAATTAACAATTTTTATAATTTATTTTATGGTACAAATATATTTTCAAACCGGAAATCCTGCTGAAAAACCTTTTTCATTTTTATTGGACATTTTTGGTCCATGGTATTGGTCCTTTGTTCATGGACTGATATTAATGGTCAATCGTCCAATATAAGTGGACGACTGAAAGGGAGGTCTATGCACAATCACAGATGGGCTAATGATAATGAAATATGTCAATAAATAGCTATAAGGGGTTGTGGAAATTGGGAAAGGTTCATGGAATATTAAAGGGGAGGGTCTATGGCAATAAAAAGCGGTGTATAGGAAATAGAAGGAAAGCTATGGAAAGTTATAAAGGTACAATAGAAATATAAGGTAGCTATGGACATTGCAAGATGTCTATGGAAAATGAAATGGGGGCTATTGAAAATGATAGAGATCTATGAGAAATGAAAGGAAACCTATGATAACTAAAAGACGTCTATGGGAAATTATACGGGGGCGATCGCAATTGAAATATATCTATGGGAAATAGTAGGGAAGCCATCGAAAGTGATAGAGGTCCATGAAAAATAAGAGTGGAACATAAAATTTAATTTCATCAATTTATTTATACTATAATTTGGTTTTATACTTGCAAATTTTTCTGTGATTCACAGTTATAATTTTTTTTTGGTTATTTTCGTATTAAGCAAATTTTTAATGGCTTATTTCATTTTTTTGAATGATATATGGAAACAATTTTGTTAGTTTTATTTTTTTACCCCATTTCCGTCGATGCCACAAGCGCCCCCTACATATCTCAGAGTGCGAAAACCAATAGAGGGTGCGTACCGCTGTTGCCACGTCACTCTAATCAAAGGACAGAAAATATTTCGTCCACTTTCATTGGTCCATACACATAAGTTTACAACTGTTACAAAGACGTTGAAATTGGTATTATTAAAGGCAATGGGAACGCCATCTTGGTTCTTGTTGTTTCATTCCTTTTTGAAAAATGATTTTTCATTTGTTCTGAAAATTTGCTTAATTTTAAGAATGCTTAATTTTAGGAATGTGTTTTTAATGTTTTGTATGAGTTTCTTTTATATAAAAAAAATTTCGCACAACAATTAATTTAGGACACCTAAAATAAAAAAAAAAGCTATTTGGCACATGGCTGTATAACAATGACGATTTAGTTTCTCAATGTATTTATTCATATTTGTGATCAAAAAACTCAAAAATTTCATTTTTTTCGAATGTGTATTACTCAGTTTAGTTTTACAATCAGTAGAGGTTTGCCACCAGATAGAGAGTAACAATGATGGGGTTATACTAACATCTTTTGAGTAAGTAGTCTTTCTGAGTCAACGTGGACTCCGATTAAGACGCGCTGTCTCTCAGACAGTGATAGCACAGGACCACCTGCACAGTCGTGAAACTTTCTCTCTTCCAGGCAGGCATCATAGACATTTTTGAAAATATCTGGTCGCGTCTTGATAGCAGTCTTGAAGGCCACGTTTGATATTCCATCGGGGCCTGGAGCCTTGGTGTCCCAAATTTTCTGGAAGGCTTTCAGCAACTCCTCGTTCGTGATCGGCGGCACATCTTCCAGGTCTTGTGTTTTGCTTGGTGGAAATGTTGTTCCCGGCTGTTCTGGGAACAGGGTTCTAACTATCCTGTCCAGAAAATCTGGGCAGAATGGAGATGCCGAGCCCTGGCTTTTCAGATTAGCCATGACAGTTCTATAGGGTCGTCTCCATGGGTCATGGTCCACCTCTCCACATAGCTTCTTCTAGCATCGTCGCTTGCTGGCATTAATGGCTTCACTGAATGTTCTCCTGGCTTCGGCGTACTGGTCTCTGAGCTCCACAAAGACTGCACTACCTCGAGCGCGTTGTGCTCTGCCCCTGGTGCGGAGGCATTTCTTTCGGACCTCTGTGATTCCGTCGTCCCACCAGTAGGCGGGCTTACGGCGATTATTATTCGACTGCCTGGTCATCGATGCGTCACATGCGCTGCTCACGTGTCTCATCAACTGAGCGACCTTAGAGTCTGAAGAACCCTTCAATTCGATGTGCGCTTCCATCATTTCGGAGAACGCTCTAAATGATGGAACGCTCTCACTTGACCGCTGCTCGGTCAAATGAGCGCGGGTTCCACGAGTGTCTTCTCACAGTTGTTCGAAGAAGTTGTTCGTTCTCGGTGAGTTGACACTTCGAAGATAATCGCCTGGTGGTCGCTGTGTGTATAATGGTCTCCGACTTCCCAAGATACAATATGAGTCACCAGGTTATCACTTACGAATGTCACGTCAATGACAGCGCTGTTTCCGTACCTTGTGAAGGTAGGAGTGTCACCGATGTTTAGTGTGACAACGTCTAACGAGGAGAACGTGTCGGGGAGACGTTCACCTCGCCTGTTGGTCAACCTGCTACCCCAGTGTATGGCCCACGCGTTGAAGTCACCTGCACTTATAGCAGGGCGCTTGCCGCGAAGTTCTTGCGTGATTTCATCCAAGGTCCGTTGGAATTCTTCGATGGTGACATTTGGTGAGACGTACACGCTGCAGACGTAAATGTCTCGCACCTTGATCCACACGAATCCGCTTCGCTTAGTTGGTTGTACCTCCTGGATGAAGAGGCCCTTGCGTAACCAGGTAGCTGCTCGGCCAGTGCTATCCACGATCCAGGATCTCGCGTTCTGGATGTCACGGTATTGATCGCAGAGTGTAGCGACATCTATGTTTTGTTCTTGCGACGACTGCCAAAAGAGATCTTGGGATGCCTGACAATGGTTCAGGTTTAGTTGGATGAACCTCATTTCTTCCGTTTAGCTGCATCTTGGACTATTTGTTGATATGCAGGACAAGCGTAGCTGCCAATGCGATGGTCTCCATCCTCCTTACATAGTAGGCATTTAATGTCCTTTGCCAATATATTGACAATATATTATCAATAAAATGACAATATATTGACAACTAGCTAAATGCCTGTGCTTCGCACGGGAAATCACCGTCGCTGCAGTATTTCATGTATCCTTACTGTTTAAAAAAGATTTAATAACAAATTTGAGGTAATCAAGATGTTCTCGTTGATTGTGTTAAGTGCGAGGAAAAACTCACACGATAATAGTGTAACCTCATACCTTCATTGAAAAAAGTAATTCTTTTACTACTATACCTCATTTATTCGTTTATTTTGATGCATTTCTATACACAACAATTCAAGATTTTCCATCAGGAGCGTATACAATAAGGTTCCGAGGATCTAAAACGCGCAAACAGGCCACATATATTTGTCCACAAAAAAACATAGTGTCCCTGAATTCACGCCGATGCGCGCTAATTTTGACTCTGATATAGATTGTTATAACAAATGCTAACTTCACTGGGAATTTTCTTCGTTATAATTCCCATGGCGAATCAGTAGGATTAACAGTAATATGAGGAATCATTACTTTTATTTCTTGATGAGCTCCAATCATGACAATTTCTCTTATGTCTGTCACTGCGATGCGTGAACAGAGTCTGTGTTTTGTAGGATGAATAATTTAAAATTAAACGACAGTTAAATTATTTAATATAAAAAAGTTATTAAAAATGAGAAGCGACGAATTCGTCGCTTCAAACGGTCGTGTTTTATGTTAACACGTCGTGTTAGCGTTCGAATGGTTAACCATTACCGATTTAAAATAAGGCGGCCAAAAAACTGCAGTTTTATGGCAATGACAGGCGATGTTTGTCTGAAATCGCTAGCTTAAACGACGACGCAACCACCCATCATTATTTTCATTATAATTGTCGTTACGGATATCATTCAAACTTAAGTCAAGAGCCTAGACAGCAGGTTTTGGAGATTCATCCCACAGTATCAGCTTACATAGATGTAGCATGCGGACTTTGTCGCTATTTTTGCTGATGTTGCTGACAGGAGTATTTTGATTGTGCAAGTGTACCGGTATCTTTAAAACACTGTGAGCGGGACGTCCTCCTTCACGTAACGATTAAGCTGTTACTGAAGATGTTAAATATTGTTCTAATACCCGAGGAGGCCAAAACTAAACCCACATCATCGTGGTGTCTTCTTACAGAAGATAGCAAAATATTCAATATAAACGTCTTGCCCGTAGGCGTTAAGAAAAAATATGGCTGAAACGTTGGACTTAATACTTTGCAATACTGCGACATAAAATGATCTTTGATCATTCCTCAAATTTGGCAAAGTATTTTCAACTCCTGCTGCGAGAGTCTGTATGTCTTACGGATGTTCGATACGAACGTCATTGGTTTCTGAACCGGCGATTCTAGGAGCAGGTAAGCCATACTGGGTGTTGTGATGCCTTGAAAGTTTGTATTCATAAAAATGTGTGTTATTTGTGAAGAAAATATTGCATTTTATTACATACACGTTGATTGCGTGAAAAGGAAACAAAATCTGATATATGAGAATGAAAACCTTCTCATAAACACGATCACAACCAATTATATCCATATTTCATTGTTCATAAATATAAACTATATCTTCAGACATTGGTTCCTCAAATTGATAAAATAAAAAAATAACAAAATCCTCCTCCGCTCCTGAAATAGGTTTGCACATTCTCTCAGAAAACTGCTTTAAATATTTGAAAACTTTAAACTCAAAAATAACACCACATGAGAGGAGAGAGTTTAAGGTATAAAAATGTGCAATAATAATTTTTTCCAATTTTTCTCCAATTTCATTAATTTTGAATTTGATGTCTCCTCAAAGAAACGATGGAAGTTAAAGAGTCAACCGCTGTTGGATCTTAATTCATTCATTCATTCATAATGCTATATTTTCATACACAAAGTCGTCTTCGATAAAGACATGGTTGTTTGGAATAAACGCTGGCATCGCGTAAAGTTTTACCCTGTAACTTGCTTATTGTAATAAGAAATGCTTACTTATACTATCTCATAGTAACTACTCGAAATTGGATTAAACCCTAAATTAAATTCTTGGATTAAACTCGAACGACAAATAAGTAAGAATAATAGGAATCGACGGTATCACGTTTTCTTTTCTTTGAGAAGCTCTAATCATAACAATTCCTCTAATCAGCATATCTTTTGGATGCGTGATACAGAGTCAGGTCCCACACAAAGTAATTGTGGACTCAAATTACGTTATAAAATGACAGAAGCTCTTACTCCCATTTTCAAAATATGAGATGGAAAACCCGATAACTCCAAAAAGTCCAGAAATTTCATCGGATAATGTATTGTGTTGTCGCTGTTTATCACGGAAGATAGGTGAACAGTAGCATTTTTGTAAAATTTGATATTAAGTAAATTTTGGTATTAAGCCATTCAATTTCGTTCTTCCCGAGACAAAATTTTGAACCTGATTACGATCTCATAAGTCATATTTCGATTTACTATTTCTCTTCTCGAGTTTTTTAATATCGTTTTATACTTATTTCAAACTCTTTTCAGCCTAAGTCGAAATTCTAGTTTTTCCAAATTTCCTCTTCAACCTCTTGAGCATCACTGAAATATTTTCTCATACTCTTTATCCTCTATGCCTACTTTTTAGATTTTCTTTTAGATTTCATTCCAATCTTTTCAATTTCTGCTCGAACAAACTAAATAAGCCTCTTTTTGTTTTCTATTCTGCTTTTTTGAGTCTCAGTTTTATCCTCCATATTGCCTCCATTCAGTTTCTTGCTGTTAGCCTATCCAAAATTTCTTATACAAATGCTAAAATTTTAAACAAAACTTTGACAAAAAATTTTAATATAAATAAACAGTTTAAACTAGAATAGTATACAACAGGGCATAAAAGAGGTTGAAAAGGAGCCCAAAAGTAAGAAGGCTAAGTATGAAGTAAACAGAGGTTGAAACAGATTGAGAAGAAATTTGATGAGACTAAGGTGGCTGATAGGGCCAAAAACAGGTTGAAATCATGTTCTCTTATCAATCTCAAAGTGCTGAAAGCGGACATTACCGCAAGTTTGAAAACATAAGAAGAACGTTGAAATCTATATTTTACAGACCTGCGACATATAAACTCAGATCATTCATCATAATTGACCACACATACAAAGTACACTGTTATTATGAAAACATGTTCCCAATTATTCAAAAAGCTGTTTTCTTTGTTTAAGCAGCCTACGTTATTTCTGGCAGTTCATTCTCTGCAGTTTCATTATAAATATACATTTTAAATTCTCCGTGATGCTCTGACAAACAAATTTGAAAATAACAATTATTTTATCGTATTCTTCTGTCTAAAAAATCATTTAAATACGTTTTAGTATTTTCTCAGTAGTGAAACTTTTTGAAAACATAACAAATTATTGATTTGAAAGATAACAAGAACTCAATCAACTCAAAAAAGAACTCAAGAATACTTGATTTAAGTGGAGAAGAACTTGATTTCAGGTTTTGAAATTCATTATTTAAATACACGTTGACGTTATTTAAGTATAATTATAAACAGGATTCAACCATTTTGTTATTACTATATTCAATTGAAATAAACTTAATTTAAAGTCATTTTTATTCAGTACAGTCATCAAAAAAATTAGTATAGTCAGCAAAATTAATATATATTTTAAAATTGGTTGGTGTAAAATATTCCCCAGCCATTTTTCTCCCTGACATTAGTCCCCAACCATTTTTTTCAGGTGGATGAAGCAAGCTTTCACTTCGAACTTGAAAACGTCCTTGCACGCATTGATGATGGCAAGCTCAAAGTCGGAATTAACGTACTCAGGTCTTCTGGTTATGCCCTGACGCACTACTTCGTGAGTCTACTCTTGAGTAGACTCAAGATCACTTAGAGACGTTGGGTTCGAGGAAAGCTCTTTAAGTCGATCGCGAGAAATCATCTTCCTTATATTGTCACGACTCGGCATTAGTGATAACACAGCACCATAAAGCTGATTGAGTTCTCACATAACTTAAACTGCTGGTCATTCAGTATATTTAACAGCCTTGCACCATGTTTTTGCCGAAGATATTTTTGCTGCAACAAGTTCTGCGTTGTTCGGATGCTTGTACTCGGAAACGACAATCCCACTTCGCAACACGGCAGTTTTTTCGTGCACTGAGATTTCACCCATACGTAAAACTCTTTTTTTTTATAGCTTACCCACTTCAGAATTCCTTTGGATTTGCTGTTTTTATAGTTAATATGACCTCCGACTGCTAAAATTTTGCCCAATTCACTAGAAATTACTTTAGCTTCAGAAACCATAGATGCTGCCATGATTCGAAAAAAAATTAAGACAGAAAATAGAGAATTTAGACAGAATTTAGACGGATCAAAATGATAGACTGAATACTTGGCAGGTTACACAATAAAGTTGTTTAGAATTTTTTTAAGTAAGTGTTTTCTCAAAATTAAGGGAAACTAATAATAGGAAGAAATAACAAAAATTTAGGGGACAATGGTCTTTTTACCTTTATTTCCTCCTGTAGGGTATTATAACTGCTTGCGGTTATAATGTGTAACTTTTTTATTACTTCTCGAAACATAGAGAATCACCTTGTGCATTTCAATTTTGATTATATAGCCTAATTTTACTGTGATGCTCGGATAAACAGACAGACAGACAATTATAATTTCATTTTTATACCGAGAGAGTTGGGTTAGGTGCTACGGCTGCCATGTTCGCGACCTCTGGGAGGTCGGGGGTTCGACCTCTTTGACCGGCTACTTTTTCCAGGTTTCTGTGGTTTCGTGGACGTTAAGGCGAATGCCAGAGTGGATTATCGGAAGTCGAGCCACGACTCGCATGTTTTAGGACATTGACGTCATTCTATGTTCAAGAAATTATTTCTGTCTGTTCGTATAATTCTCAAGTCTAATGTCGTCTTTGTTTCCCCTGTATACCATAGAGATCGAAACGGATGTACTGTGCTTTTTTTAATTTTGTTTTCATATATTAGTAAGGATATAGTTTGAATCTGACTATATATTCCACACATAGAATATTTTAGAGTTTTAGAGTGGTGGAGATTCGGGACGAGCATCAGACATCCCATGGTAGCGGTATGCCTGTTGAGCCTTGTTGATCTTAGAGTCCACCTTCATCTCAGCGCCACCATCAGTGGTGATAGGGCCACCGAGATTCAAGACTTGGTCGACTTGGACCCCATCCAAAAGAAGGAGAGTGGTGTTGTTGGTATTATATCTCATAACTTTCATTTCTGTAACATTAATTAAGACCAACTCAGGGTGTCCAGTGAAAAGTACATTTGAAGTTTGAGGCTTTTTCCGGTTTTTTAAAGCCGAAAATTTTTATATACAAAGTTTTTCACGTAATGAGATGATGCACAAAATACTCATTAGAAATAATTTTGCACGTTTATTCAAATTTCAAATACAATGAAATCACATTTTACATTTTATGATCACATTTTCAAAATAAATGAATAATTTAACATTAATATAAATTATCGTGAATAGATATAGTAGTTTGTAGTTAATAGTTTTATTTATTTATTTATTAATACAGTTTTATTCTTTAATTGTTCTATATCTGTTGAAGTCAAGCAGCTTCAGCCAATATTTTGGCTCATTTTATTCCTAAATCTTCGATTCCAGATTGTTTTCTTTTTTTATATTTTCGCCCTTGATTTTGTTTATCTGCTTCATTATTCCGTTCATCAAGATCACATTTATGACCAAGGGAAGTTGGTACGGCGATATCGCTTTCAGCTTGTGTTCCGGAGGTCTGGAATTTAAATCCCTTTTGGCCGACCATTTGGATAAAGTGTTTTAGATAGTTTGACGTCATGTAATGTGTCTAAAAATTATGAATGTACTGTCCTGCTAAAAAATATGTGTGACGTCTAGGGCCCAGATTCCCTCTGATACCAGAAATTGATTAGTAAGTTGTAACAGGAATTTGAATTGAATTTAAAAGGTCACTTTTATAAAAAAAATGTACCTTGCGCATAGAATTTATAAATCTATTGTCAATTTTGAGATTCACAACCTCCTCGTCGTTTTAAATGGTGTATGTGTGTATAAGCATTAAAATTTATCTGTGTCTGATTCTTACACATTCCGAGTTGACAGAAATTTCTCGCTCTATGGCAGCATTCCCGTGGGAAAGAATCAAACCGCACTTGAGTTCAACTGAGACCAACTTAAGTTGAATTAAAAAGGTAGATAAATGCTTCTCTCACTCGAACAGCTTTGGCTCCAGTCATTTTACCGCTTAAAACAAAAATTTCGAGAAATGATGACAGTCTTCGACATGCTGTGTCGTTTACAGCTACCGCTGGATCCAAGCAGGAAATTGCACATGTAAGTGGCGGTGAACATGGAGGTGATTTTTCTTCTTCTTTATTATAGCTACATGACAGTTGCTGTTTTTTTAAGTCGTGAAATGACGTATTTAGAGACATTCTTCCATTGTTTTAATGCAAGACGGTAGTTCAAGAAAGTGAAAACACATAATATCAGACCTCCAGAATCATTATCCACCACTTGTGCGAAACATTTTATTTTCGATAATTAGTTACTTCTAACAAAATTTTCTTTAACATTTCATTGAATTTATTGAAATATCAATCGCTTTGTTATTTTGTTATTTTGAATTTTTGTATTTTAGGTTTGTATTCAAGGGTTGGAAACTGCCCAGGTGAAAAATTTTGAATGGCGTTATGTCGAACCAGTGTTAGGGTACAGTAGTTGACTATCGGTTAGCGGTAATGATGCAATACTGGCATGAGACGCGTGAACATGTTGGCTCAGTACAGGCTGCCAGTACTGGCATTTCCACGTCATAAAAATTATTTATATTTTTTATTTAACTTATTAAATTGTTTTTTCAATTTATTTGTTGTTCGTATATTTATTTAAAAAATATGCGTGCTACAAGTCAATCTATATATCAGTACTTCATTCCATTTATTTTATCATAATTTAGATATGTGGTACACGAAACATGAAATTATGAATCGCCATTGAATCATTATCTTGATAATCGTCAATCATGTTACAAATAAGATAGAAGGAATGAAAAATCATAAACAAAAGTGATTGGGCAAATAACGCATAGTCCTCTCTTGTTTATGAGATCAAATTTTAAAATTTGAAACTTATGTTTATCAGTCAGCGCTTTCATCATTTCAGGTACTTGGTGATCCGCTGCGAAGAAAGTCCTATACTCAAGGGGTTGGTAACTTATGACTCTCTCGAAGAGTAGCAAAGTGTGAGTGCTGGTGAGTAACAAAGAGTTTCGGAGAGTAACAAAGAGTACAGAGAGTACGAAGTGTACCGAAGAGTTACAAAGTATTTCAACGAGTAACAAAGAGTATCAACAGAGAGTACCGTTGTTAACTGATCAGTTCAAATGATTATGAATTGAAATAAGAACTAAATTAATGATAATAACAATTGAAGTAATAAATCTATGAAATAATAATGAATAAATTCAATTCAAAAAAATTCAAAAAACAAAATAAAAAAAAATTTTTTATTTTGTTTTAAAATTATTTAAAAATCATTTTAAGAAACTTTTGATTCAAAATAGTATATCTGACGTATTTTGAATTGAAAGAAAATAATAAACGTAAATATTATAACAATAGCTTGCAGAGGTAAACAAAGAAAGAAGCAAGGTTATTGTTTTGCTCAGATTTCTCACAAATTGAGAAAGCAATATATTGTTAAAATGTAATCACTGTTTACAACTGTTATCTTTCAATGATATGTGATATTGTGAAAGAGGTGAAATATATGTCCTATACGTCCTTGAAATTCTTGAAAAATATTTAAGAATCATTTCCAAACAACACTTTGAATTCGAAATGGTAAATCTGACTCATTCAAACCTAAAAATAGAAAATTCGAGTAAATATTACAATACCTCGCAACGGTAGAAAATGATGACTTACAAATTGGGAAAAAATCCACTTTGAAAATGTATTAGTACAGTTTACATCTGTCCTTCATGTTTAAATAAGTCAGATTTACTATTTTGAATTGAAAGATTTTTAAAATGCTTCGTAGATAATTTTGAAATTAAATTTTTATTTGCGAATGATTTTCGAATTTTTGTGAAAAATGACAGAAGATCATGTTATTTAATTCTTCATGATTATTTTAATTATTAGGGGAATTTAAATTATCCTATTGCTTTCGCTTGGGTTTCCAGGATCTTCAACCCTCCTTCCCGACTATTGCTTTCGCTCGGGTTTCCAATATCTCGACCCCCCTATCCCCCGACCTTAGTGCCTCCGGAAGAAGGCACTTCGGGAGGACCCGAGTGCCTACGGAAAGTCCCGAGGACCTTCGGAAGGGTCAGGATTCTGGACCCCCTTTCAGAAGCAGGAACCCGAGGAAGTGGTCCCCTCTAAAACACTTTTTTAATTTAATACGACTGTAAATGTCGTATTAGACACCTTTATTGTTCTTTGTTTTCAAAAAAAGAAAAGAAAAGGACTATTGTTTTTTCAAAAAAAGCAATAGTCCTCAGTCACATGCACTCAATTAATTGTTCCTCTCTCTCAATATGCACATGCACACACACGCACACACTTTTCAATCTTGTTTCCACGCCGAGGAGACGGGTGCCTCGCAAACTAGACCCTAATGTCCTTATGACTCGCTTTGCCTTTTCCTGACGCAACTGACTTCCGGCAGGCGCTCGCGAATCGGCGTGCCCCACAGTAGTGCGATTCGGGAGCGCTCGTCACTACAGTGACCTAATTAGGTGTTAGCAATAAAGGACCCTTACACATGTTAAAATCCAAAGAATCATCTTGTTTTATTAATCTCCAAAATCAAATTTAGGTATCAAATTGAACAAACAGAATGTTGACGATTTGTTGATATTACCATGCGACCGCGTGGCACATGAAATGGTAATAATAAAATTCAGTCGGAATTCTGTAAAAAATGTTTTGTCGATAATACAATCTTAAAAATGATGAATTGTCATGAGTGAAATCTATTTTGCAGAGTCCGATAATCGTTTTAATTTTTAAAACGATTTTTTACACCCCGAGTAGATTGACGCGAGTATCATTGCCGCATGTATAATTCTACGCAAACTGAATATATTTATAAAACCTTTTAGAGGGAAATTAACGACAGTCATCAAATCTTTAAGTTGACAACGAATATCACTGAATACTTTGAGTCTGCCACAGATGATCCTCTCAAGCACTTGCAATCTGCCTACTGTCCAATCTGTCCAACAGACAGATTGGACGGTAGGTTGAAGGCTGGTACGGTGGTCTTGCCCTTAGGGAGAAGAGCCAGGTTCTGCTTTTTCAAGCAGTCTGGGAACTTTCCTTCTGTGAGGCAGGCATCATAGGTTACCCGGAAGATATCTGGGCGCGCTCTGATAGCTGGTTTGAGAGCCACATTCGGTATTCCGTTGGGGCCTGAGGCCTTAGAATCCCCTACATTTTGTGTGGGCTTTAGCAGGTTTTCACTCGCGAAAGTGAAAGTTTCGTATGACCACATGTAGAGATGAAAACGTGTCCAGGAGACATACACCTCGTCTGTTGGTCAATCTGCTACCCCAGTCTGTAGCCTACGCGTTAAAATCTCCTGCGACGATAGCAAGACGTCTGCCTCGAAATTTGTTAATGATTTCATCTAGGATCATTTGAATTCCATCGAAGGTGATATTCAGTGAGACTTAGACATTGCAGATGTAGATGTCTGCGACTTTGATCTACACGAATCCTTCTCGTCTATTCTGTTGTACCTCTTGAACGAAGAATTTTTCGCACGTCGAGATAGATGCTCTGTCCATACTATCTGACTTCCACGATCTCGTCTCGTCGTGTTCTGAATATCTTGGTATTGTTCGCAGAGGATGGCGACATCAATATTCTGCTCCTGCACAGACTACCACAAGAGATCTTGTGCTGATTTGCAGTGGTTTAGGTTCAATTGCAGAAACCTCATCCTTTCCGTTTTTTTGCGTCTTTAACTGCTTGCTGGTACGGAGGACAGCCAAAACTATCAGTACAATGATTTCCGTTTTTCTCGCACAGCAGGCACTTGTAGTCGGTCATCTTGCAATCTCGGGCGAGATGCTCAGTGTCTCTACATTCAAAACACTGATTAGAGCCATCCACGCCCTTACATGCTATGGCCAGATGTCCAAAGTCAAAACACCTCTAGAATCTCAAGAGCGTGTTTTTGCTTCTCGCTCTGCCAACCACCCAGTGGTTTTTCTTAGACAGAATTGTCTGCGCCAAATAAGTGGGTAAAACCATAACTCTCTGCATATCTCTGCAGGCTTTTCGAAGATATTTAACCGCATCCTTCTTAAACTTTTCTGCTCCCTTCGTCATCGTTCGGTCATCGTCTGTTCGGCTAGTGATTTCTACTCTAGTTCGCAGCTTTTTCTCAACTACTTAAAGTATCTCTTCTGTTTGTCCACAGGCTTTTCTGTCTAAGACCAACATTAGGCTGCCCGCGTCGGTTTAGCGTATTTTCGTTACGCTCATCAACCTTCATCTCTGCGTCGTTCTTGAATGACTTCAGAATATCAGCGTAGGATTGCCTTCCCTTAGGCTTCACTACCAATGTTTCCGGGCGGGTTGCTATTGCATACTTGCGTCGCTCCTTTTTTGGTCGTTTTCTCACCAGCTTTGGCGTTGCCAGCGGTCTCTCTGCCACTGCAGCAGACCGAGGTATGCGCTTCTCATTTTTCTTCGTCAGTTTTTGTTTTTCGGCTTTTTAAAGATTCTCGGACTCTTGATGGAATCTCTAGAGCTACTTGAGTGTCAAATGTGGAGACGCCTGGTTGTCTGTATTCTTGCTGAAAAGTTTAGACAACATCTTCTCCGTATGAGCTATGGCTTGTTTTGCCAGCGCAAAGGTATTTCTCACCTTGCTCATTTTCACCTGATTTCCTTAGCGACGTTTTTCGCTAAGCGTAGGAGTACTTTCATACTCCTATCGATTTCACTACTTACAAAGAACCTCCACAATCATAGATTCATCGGCAGTCTGTGTTTGCTCCTCTCCTTTTGATAGGTTTTCGGAGAATTCAACTAACACTCATCAGTCATCAGCGCTATGGAGGCGGCTGAAATAGTTGGAAACAGGTATACCCTTCGCCTGGCAGTGGCCTAACCCAGATCCCTGTGGTCCAACCTCCGCTTTATCAGTCCCGAAATACATGGACAGACTAGGGCTCATCCGAGGGAACACGGAATCCGATCTCCTTGTCCGATGCGTACTTCCTAATCAGGGCCCGAAGGGGCTTGTCACTGGTGATACGCCACAGTATCATATCAGCAGTACAAGCACACATTAACCTCGCAAACCATCAACGAGGCAGTCCCAATGAACTGCGACGCACACTTTTCGGGGTTTTATATTGGACTTTAACCATGTCCTATCTAATGAGAAACCAATCCCTTCCTGCAAGGCAGCAGGTTGGTATTTTGTTTTTTTTTTGGGTTTGGATTTGGGTTTTTTGAGGTTTTGTTTCCCCTCACTTGTTTGGACCGTAAGAGGTATTTTATTTCCTTCCTACCCTCTAAAACTTTGAAGATTAAATTTCTTCAATCGCACACCTTAAATTTTTGGTTTTTTAACGCCAAATTATTTGTTTTTTTTGTATCAACACGGACAATAAAATAAGTTGAAGTGTATGTAGATTTCATATTTTCAAGATGTTAGTATCATTTTTAAGATGTTTGGAAATATATTTTTGTTCGTGCAGGTATAGAATAATTCATGAAATATTCTGGTTGGAAATCTAATAATATGGTACTGGATAGTAATGTCACGATTGTTTTAAAAATCATGTCTGAAAATTGGGAAAATCTGTAAATGTAAAATTACATATATTGATGTATATGTAAAGTTATTTATAAATGAATTTTCAACTATATCATATAATAGATTTATCGAAAAAGTAAATTGTCAAAGTTATAGTCATTTGGAAATTATTTGATTTATCCTTAGATCGTCCGACAATTGTTTTGTGTGTACTGTACGTAAGATATACTTATTGTAATCATTAAAAGCCCTTTCATAAATCACCGTCGTTTTCCAAAGACATCTCTTATTTTCCACATCCCATTTTTGATTTCTTTGCGTAGGTACTGCTTCTAGCTTGTCTGATGGTAAATCATGTGAGTTTATATGACAAAACTATATACATTGTACTCAGTACAATGCTATCATAACTAATTTTACGATATGATGTTGTATTCTTTACAACGTTCTCAATCGGGCTGGAACCAGGCCTCACGCTTGACATCCCTTAGGGCCCAGCCGAGAATCCTGTGTAGACTCGAAACCCACCCAAGCAGAAAAATACAGTCGTAACGATGTTGGCACGACGTTGGAGAAGTCGTATCGACGCTGTTCGACAACGTCGCACCAACATTGGGTAAGCGTTGCCAACGTTAACTTGGCAACATTCATCTGACCTTGTATACGCAACCGATCCGACGTTGGTTCAACGTAGTTTACTAACGTCGTCTGCTGACGTTGACCCAACGTGGGAAAAATTGCAAAGTCGTATTAAGGGGGGGGGGGGTAGTGCTCAAATCAGCCCTATGACCGAGTGGTGGGAAAAATCTGAAAAATTCACATATACTAATTCGAGGTTGGGGAATCGAATGGTGCAAAAATTGGGGGTTGAAACATACTGGGGGTTGATTCCAACGTGACGACAGAAAATTTTGACCCACTTAAGAATTATAAAAAATTTTCTAAATATTAAAATATCACTGCTACAATGAATTTCTATAAAATTAATATAAAATTGTTCATATAATCATATGAAAAATATTTTTTTATTATTCAAAAAAACAATAAAAGGCATCCTACGTAATAGAAATGTCGGTAAACGACGTAGGAACAATGTTAGCAAACAATGTAGAAACAACTTTGGCACACAACCTTGGCGTTGCGTTACATGCCAACGCTTACCCAATAATGGCGCGACGTTCAAACAGCGTTGATACGACTTGACCAACGTCGTGCCAACATCGTTAGGACTGTATTTTTCTGCTTGGGTTATTGGAAAACACACTCATACGATGTATGTGTATCAAAAATATGAAAGAGTGTATTATTAATTATAAATTTGGTTAGTTGAATTATTAATTGCAAAATGATTAGTTGATCAAAATTTTAACTCACATAATTCAAATAAACTGAAAAAATGATGATTTAATTAAATTAATTTCAAATTAAAAAAAAACGAAAATGGAATCCCGGTCAGGTCCTGGGAAATCCCTCACGGACGAAAATATAGTCAACAGAATATAGTTCAAAGTATTATTCTCATTGCTGCTTTTCAAAAATTTTTTATATAAAAATGTTTCATTTTATATTTTACAGGTTTATGTATTGAAATTTATGAAAAATATATACATCAACTATAGTCCATATTGCCGAAAATATAGTTTATACAGATAATATATAGTTCAGTCATATTTTTAAGATATATTTTCGTCCGTGAGGGATGTCAGCCGTAACGCACTGTATTGATGCCTGGAATACTGACTGGATCCTGGTAAGGGCCCAGTCAGTATTCCGTTCATTAATATTTCCCGGCTTAAACCAGACCGGGCTCTGGGTTTTGGGATGCCATACCCGATTGGATTTCTACTCGGGACTATTTATCCACGTTTTACTGTGTACAATATCGTTTTTTCAGTGAAGATATGAATTTGTTCATATTCACTTTTTAAGATATTTTTGATTAAGAGTTTTTGATTAGGAGTTAGTGTTATATTTCGTTGTATTATGTTTCGTGTCGTTATATTATGTCAATGTTATATCGAAAGATGAGGTAGCTATTCGTTGCCATGTGAATGATACGGCTTTCATTCATTCATTTCAAAATTTCTTTAAAATTCATATAATTTTAAAAAGTCTACATTGATATTTCAGAATTATTATTCAGGCGGACATTATATGTAACATGTTTTCATATTTGTCCGTATATCATCTGAATATCTTGTACTTATAAGGTGTATAGACTTAGAAATTTGATTTACGCAATTTTCATTACAAAATTTTACTAAATATCCTTACAAATTTATAAATTACAAATTATGTTTGTTTGTTTGTTCCATCATAACTTGAAAACTTATGAAGGTCATGAGCTTTTTCCAAATCAGGGTAACTCCTCGCATCCTTAGAAATGACATAGGCTGTAAAAGAAATTGAAAAAAAAAGATTTTTATGATGAGAAATCGAAAAAAATTGGAACTCTAAATTTCAGTGCAAATACAATGTTTACAACTCAATTAATGTAATCAGTTACCGGTTCTGATTGTAACCGATATATGAAATTAGCGTAGACTGTTGAAAAAGTCATTTTGTGCAGACATTCTTTGTGTCGGTATGACGAAACATCGTAGATGATGTTTTACATGTCGACATGTGAACACTTATTGTTTATATTTTTTCATTTGATTTGAAGGATGAATAACAATTTCAACACTAATTAATAAGCGTATGAAAAACTGTAAAATCGTGTTGCATACGGGTATTTGCGTTGCTGCAGTATTTTTATGTTTTACCTAATAATATCTTAGGTTTTGATAAAGTTATATCGTGTTGCAATATTTTGTTTTTATCTGTTTTATTTTTTATGCGATGAGGTAATTGATTTCTGATGTAAACATTGCTCATGTGAGTTTACAAAACGTGTGACGGACGTCTACATGATAGATATTCATGTTTGTATCTGTCGTGAATCGTTCAGTGTGCGCTGGAATCTGTAAGTGTACGCAGATATTCATAGCTAAGTCCTGGATACACTGTCCTCTACAGACAGACATGACGTCATTGCTTAGGTTTTTAGCAGAAAGTGATGAAATTCATGTATTATATCGAAAAAAGTTGTATATTTGTTCGTGCTTTGGCATATGTCTATTACATCGAATGGCAAAAACATGCTCTACCACATTGTCATTTAATGGTTTGGCTTCAAGGCAAACTCTGGCCAGCAGACATCGGTTGGATTATATTAGCAGAAATCCCGAATCCTGAAGCAATCCGGTTCTTCATGATACAGTAGTAAAAAACATGATTCATGTACCATATGAGGCTCCGAACATGGCATCACTCTTAAGACCGGCATGTGTACAAAGAAATATCTACGTGAATTAGTTCAGGAAACAGTCAGCAATGACCATGGATATCCAACGTACATACACCGAAGTCTTGCAAATGGTGGTTTCACGTGTAACATCAATGTATGTAATCACGATCAATTTAATATAGACAACCGTAGGGTCGTACGATATTGTCTATTTTTGTCATAAGCATCCAAGGCTCACATCAACGTTGAATTTTGCAACTCCGTAAAGGCGATAAAATATCTGCAGTTATATTAACAAGGGTTCTGATCAGGCTTTTTTCGAGGTTCAACAGGTTCACAGGAAACCCAATCCACTAGATAAAGTACAAATGTATGGAACTGGGCAATACATCAACAATAACGAAGCAATATGGCAACTCATGCATTTTCCACTGCAGCAACGATTAACACCCGTTGTACATTAACGGGTGTAAATGATCAACTATCCATCTGGAAAATGGTCAGCGAATTTATTTTAACGGAAAGAAATTTCATTAGCGACTCGAGGACCGTCCAGCTACAACTCTCACCGCATTTTTTCATTTAAGCCAAATCGATGATTTTGCAAAGATTCTATATTCTGACGTAACGAACTATCTCACGTAGAATGCATCTTCAAGGTTGTGAAAACGTAGAAAACAAGGCGTATGTGTTTCCGATATGACAACAGTGAGACAAGATTCTGCAGTTGGGCGTATGTATGCAGTGCATCCGAATCAATTAGTCCGTTTCGTCCATCGGTGAAAAAAGTTCTTTTTCTTGAATAAAACATCTTAAAAAAGGCTATCCAAATGTTTCAACAGGAATTTTTTCAACATTTTTTCCGTTACTTAGTGAAGGTAAAAATACAGGTAAGCCGGTACAGCAAAAAATCAAAAAAAAGCACCGTTTTTTTTTTAAATCCTCATAACTCGAACAAATTCGAACGTTTTTTAACATTTTTTTTTTCAAAATGTTCGTCAGAATTTGAATTTTCATTTTCCGAGAAGAAAAAGACATGTTCTGGGAGCTAAAAAGAAAGTTATTTTCATTTGAAAAGAATGCTTTTTTCATTTGTTAGCTTTACTTGAAAACAGCGCCATCTACCGTGGGGTAAAAATCAAATTCAACATGATATTCTTGAAG
>JAPYZS010000861.1:0-26621 GCA_030522925.1 Trissolcus japonicus
ACATGTAAATATTTCTATGTATTAAAAGAAATATAATACTAATTTGAATGAAGTCGCCAAACTGGCGACATCTATTGGATTTTTGGCGACTTTTGGCGACGTACGACCAGTCGAGTGGCGACGACGCGCTTCATTTTCCTAGCAACCCTGGCGCCCGATAACCTGGCTTCGGTGATAATTTCCAAAGTGTGGATTTGATTAGTTCGCAGCGTTTAGTTGCATTGCCTTGATTACCGTCGCGACTCGTCTGACCTTCAAGTTACTTTTTGTTGCACGCAACCCCGCTGTTATATTGGCAGGTGAGCAAAAACAACGTACTTACTCCCTCGTCCTCCAAAAGCGATTTATTCCTGCTCGGGGACTTCTTTTTTTTCAAACAATCAATCTCTGACCTCTGAAATTCCGGATCCGATCGATCCGACTCTAATTTTACCCTGCGGTGAAATGAAAATGTTCAAAACAATCATCAAACGATAATGTCGAGTTGAAAAAAGGCGGAAAAAAGGAGTAGATTTTGTTTGATACACAATACATGTGTACTAACACCGAAATACTTGTTCCCAAATAATACCTCATTATGAATGAAAAACTTGAAGACTGTTCGCGAGCTTTCATTTCACGGTTATTTTGGGACGCGCGATGTTTCAAGTTGATAATGAGATCTTGTGACAAGGTTGGTAAACCGAATCAATAGTCAAAAGTTGCACTTCGCTGGCGGAAAAATTCAGTGTCATGGAAGGCCGCTGCCAGTGAAAGCTCGCAGCTCCAAGGGGTAACTTCTTTCGCTCGCTTTGCTTATCATTTTTGTTTTCATTTAATTCGACCTGTCAAATTGTTGCCGATCAACAAACTGTCCCGCGCAGTTGAAATTTCATTTATGCATTGTTAAAATCCGATGACCTTGAAGGTGCAGGTAAATAAAACTCAAAACAGTGACACAATCAAAACAAAAAAAATATATTTTTAATACGTTTTAGTTTTTCCGATTTTTTTACTTTTTTAATAAAGTTTAATTAAAATGTATCGAAACGTTATTTTTTAATTCATGCAAAATCAATTCAACATTCCTAGATACATAATTCAGACGTGTGCATTATGGATAAAGCAATTAGAATAAACAATTTTTTTGACTGAGAAAAGATTAATGTTATATGACAAAAATTAATATTGTTGTATTTTGTTCATCAGGAGTACAAAAATTAATCGAATCAAGATGGTGGCGCACACAGTTTTGTTGGACTTCACCGTGTCGGCGAACGCAATTTTGGACAACGACAAGCGCTCGAAATTGAAGTCGACAATTGGAAATGTACTGAGCGAGCATTTTGACGGATTGAAACCCTTGACTGAGTGCAACGTGGATGGTGGTTTGCTCGTACTATACACCGGCCCCAGGGGCAGCTTGATCACCGTCCGAGGCTACTCAGAAGGCCTCATTACCGTCAACATTGAGTACTACAAACGAGACGATGAAGAAGCGTTGTTATCTTTCGAGGTAAATAAAACGTAGCTCGATTATTTTTAGACCAAAACAATTTAGCAAAGCTGCCACAAACGTTTTTCACATTTCTCCCCCGAGTTATTGTCATGTTTGCAGGCGAACTCGTTGCTGTTTGGTCAATACTGTTCACATGTTGAGCTCGTGCTTTCTGTAATTTTTGAATTGGTTACAAAAAGTCGTTGTCACTCAAGGACATAAGTTACTATTGTTCAAGTTGGTTTTTCAACCGTTCAAGCTTAAAAGTATAATATCAATTTTCCGTTGATTTTTGAATGCAAAAAAAAAAGAGATTCAAATGAACGCTAGTATGTGCTTTGTTGAAGAAATTTTTGATGTCAGATATACACGTAATGAAAAGAGTTTCGTGATATCCACTTTAAGTAACGTTAAAGAGAACGTTGGAGAATCCAAATAAACCCAAGCCACTTTCAAAGGTCTTGCAACAAAATGCAGTATTGATTGAATTTTAGATTTTATCGCTGGAAAATTTACGAGATCTCAACTGAGAACATTTGAGACGATCCTCTGGCTGTTAATATTTTTTTTAGTTTCTACAAATTAAAGAATATTGTAGATGAATCTTTTGCCCGAAGACAAAAATAGAATTGAACAAATGTTGTACGACAAAACATTTCACATTTACAATGTCAAATTTGAAATCAATGAAATGCGCAGATAAAAAACGAATTAATTATTACATTGAAAATGAAATATTTATTAGAGTAAGGTTTTAGATTTTTGTTTCATTGTATCCTATCACGGGAACGTTTCGCATAACTATAAAACATTGTAGCAATGGCGATACCTAGAAGTGGACATTGCAATGGCTTTAAACAGCCAGCGCAGTAAGCGTTTGCCACCCGTAAGGCGAGGAACCATATACGATCTCTATCTGACGCTCTCAGGTAGACACTTCTTACCCCGTAACCAATGTTTAATTTTGGACCTAAGTTTTATCTCGCAACTTTGTTTTTTATTATTCCTGTTTCAATTGATAACATCAATCTCAATATTCATGCGCCTAACAAAAAATTTCATTGACAATTTTTCATAATATGACATAATTTATTACTATGATATTATCATTATACCCTCTGAGATTTAATTTTTTTAGATATATCAAAGCTTGCTAAAGAATGCTACCATAGATCCAGCACCTATGTTTATCTGAACATACAAATTTTTATAGATGATGTGTTATGAGATACCGAACGAAATTTTTTTCATTGACAAAATGTGTGTGCTAAATTGACAAACAAACATTTTATGAAAAAAATTTTGTTCGCAATAAGGAAAACCGAAATAGTGCACGTGAAAGTTCATTATTTGCAACTCGTTGTCTATTTTGCGATTTTGATCAATCAGATGTACCGGAAGATGTACCGTTTAAGTTTGTCTGTTGCAGTTAAGGATGAATATACACCTAGAAAAACAAAATTCACACCTAAATTCAGAGGTGAATTATTAAAGATATATTCATCCAATGTTCATAACAAAATGTATCGTTTCAAGCATCATTTAAACAATATTTCAGAATAACTAAATTTTAATTTTTCTTATAAACAATGGATTGTCTTTACGGTTGTCAATTTCTTTCGCAGTTTTTGCTAAAAATAAAATTTCAAAGTCCTAATGGGGCATGGATATAGTTAGATGGAAGATAAAAACTTTTTTAATTATTACAACAAAATGCCAACATTAAACAAAAAAACATGCAGTTTTTTTCATAAATATATTAGTATATTTTGAATAATTCATCTATTAATGCTGTGGCTGTGAGGAAAAACCAGTTAAGTGCTTTTTTGTACATTTACTTCTACTTCTATAAGACAAACTCAAAGAAGTCTTTCTATGGGGATCAAATAACTATACTTCACATGTTTCAACATTATTCAGAACTTTAATTTTGTTTAAAAAATGTTCAAAGTTTTATTTTTTAATGTTTTCAACTGGTAGTTAACTGGTTTTTCCTCACAGCCACAGAATGAAAGTACGATTTGTATTATTTTCTAGGTGTATCTTACCCCTTAAGTCCGGGATTGTATTTTGTCGTGACAAACATTTTTTTTCGCATACAATCACTCCGAGTCAGTTCACAGCTTCATACCAATAAATAATCAATCATTAATATTCCCAGATAGCTAATTCACAAACCCGCTTCGATACCTCGGTGTTAACATTTGTTTTCCATCTTCCATTCAACCCATTTCATAGTTTTCTGTCATTGTGATGTTGATTTGAAACGCATTCAACCAAAGTATATAAGGTGAGCTCAGTCGCAAACCAAAATCGGATTGAAAAACAAAAGAAAAAAATATAGAAGAAGCTATCTGGGAGTGTACAACAGGATTGTTACAGTATTTTAAGGGAATTGCTCAGATAGATCCATGTATTAAATTAAAAAAAAATACAATTTTCTAAATAGAACTACAATGGTTCTCATTATTTTTAGCCATAAATCGATCTTCTGCCGGGTCAGATTTTTGTATAAAAATATTGAAAATTGTTGCAGTTCGACTGGAAATGATGTTTCAAATTTAACAAGGATCCGAACAACTTCCTTAAATCTAGTTAATATAGGTAGTTCGTAAATGAAACATTAGATGGCGCCACTGTTTCATTCAGTCGTTTAGCCTGTAGATGGCGCAGTATGTAACAATCCTTGTAAAGCTGCAGAGAAATGTAAAAACAAAGAATCCCAATTAGAGGTTTCATTTGAATCGTATGTTTTGTTCTATTCATTCATTGGTTCGTTTGACATCTAATGGTAGTCGGCGAGAAACTTGGAGACGGCGTTACAGGCAGCGACAACAGCAACTCGGTCTCACTCGATTCCTTCCATAAAACGCGGTGGCCTTTATGAGAGATACTTTCCTACCGCTGGTGAGTTAGCTTGCACATTACCTTACACTCGACAGTCAAATTGAGAATGACTATGACAATGATAGAATCAAGTCTACACGATCATACGTGATGCAAGTCAAAATTGAAAATTCTGAGTCTGAGACAAAGATTGTTATCTTTAAATAATGCCGCTCTGGCAGATTATCGGATCAGATGGATGATATAATGAATTGTGTTGCTGCCATGTATGCGCATAACAGTCAAGGTCTTTCCTCTCGTAATTAGATTTTTGTACTCTTTCTATGTCACTTTCACTTACTCTTCCACTGTGCTAACGTGAGATGCTCGCCTTATATACGTGCATGGCCAATTTAGATTTTTTCATCAATGTCAGTGGTTCGTTGCCATCTATTGTCATTTTCATAACAACAATTTTCTAAACAACAACAAAATCTGATTAAATCTAGCTGTTTGATTATCTCATACTTTCATATAGCTATCGCTTGTATACAAAGCTGTTTTTTGAGACTCGCTTAGTTGATCGAAATTCGCTGAATTTGGATTATTCAATATTGCTCAAACAATCGTTTTACCAGTATATAATCGCTATAGTTTTGGAACGGTGCATCAGTGTGATTTTTTTGGCATGACCTTTTTTTACCTTTCCAATTATATCATTCATATAATTCTGACAGTTTAATAATCTCAACCAATACTTCTAGACGAAAGACTGCTGGAATATGACATCGACAAGCTGGTATTCGAGGCACGATCGCCTTATCAAAAAGTGCAGATCGTCCACTCAAAATCTCTGGGAAACATGTTGGTGCTCGATGAGTTGCAGAGTAAGTACAGTTTCAATTGCAATAAGTTCAGAGCAATAATGAAATGAATGAAACTATAAACTTGGGCTGATTGCAGATATGTCAGAGGCAGATCTCATCTATACCGAAACGCTTATGCAACGTGGCAAAGAGTGTTACGAAGGGAAGGAAATTGTTATCTTGGGAGGAGGAGATGGAGGACTTCTCTGGGAATTGCTTAAAGAAAATCCCAAACACGTGATCATGCTGGAGGTGCATTATGTTTTCACTTGTTAAAAATACACTCTAATTTTTTTTGCTTCGTCTCGAGTAATACAAAAATATCGTATTCTTTTCATTGTAGATTGATGATATCGTGATCAAAGCTTGCAGCCAGTACATGAGAAGTGTTTGCGGAGATTGCCTAGATAAGAAGAAGTCCGACAATTATGAGGTAATTTCCTATCAGAGTACTGATGCAACGCGAGTCACTGAACCTTCTGTTCGGTACTTATTTGTGTACTGATAAAATTGTACAATCGCATATGAATGACTATTTATAATTACACTCACCCTGGTTGATATAGATTATTGTCGGCGATTGCGTCAAGACATTGACCCACATGATAGAGGAAGGCCGCCAATTTGATTACGTTTTCGGCGATCTCACTGACATTCCGATCAGCACATCATCCCACGACGACGCCTGGGACTTCATCAAGCTCATCTTGAACACGTCATTCAAAGTGCTCAAACCCGATGGCAAATACATGACCCATGTAAGAGATCTCACACTATAAAATTTGAAATCCAAAAGTTTTCAAACGCGTGGATACAAATTTTGTCTTAATTTCAGGGCAATGGAGCTTCCTGTCCAGAATCTCTGAAGATGTTTGAAGAGGTGCTAGGACAGTTGTCATGTCCAGTGAAATTTGCAAAGGATTCTGCATTTGTCCCATCCTTCTTTGAAGACTGGGTGTTCTACCAGGTTTCGTTTAAATGATGGATTAACAGTGAGATCCTCGTTCTACCGTCAGCTTTAGCAAAACATTTTGTTTACTCTGTATTATGACCCGAACTGCTTCTTAGTTTTAATGCGTAACACCCGACCAAATATCTTTGTCTTTACCGTCTTCGAGTCCATTCAACACAGTGATACCTGTAAATATAAGTGAAACAAAGTCATCATTGAGTGTCCAAAGAACGTGAATGAATATTAACAATCCTTTGCAGAACAACTGTACTTTTTCAATAGTTTTGTTTCTTTTGATTATTTTCTTGTGCGACAGATCGCAACAATCATATAAATGTATTTTTTTAATCACGAGGTGTTTGAAATGCCCAGAATGATTTTTTTATCAAAAAAAAAAAAAACATAAGTAAACGGGAATTCAAAATGTGGAATTGAAAGGCAAATTAAGAATTGAAATTTCAGAATCGTTCTTGGAGTTTATTTAGGATTATCCGTTACTGATTTGATAAGTTCCTCGTTTAATTCTTAATATCAAGTGGCGTTGCAAAGTTTCGATTTTCCGCCACCTGTATATATATATATTTGTTGATTACAAATAGAGTGTAAGAATTGTGCGCCACCTGCTGGTCCAGTTTGAAAGAGAAAGCAGATGGCGCCAGCCACAAAGAATTGTCTGTCAATAGTGATGTGATCAGCGGTTAACCCTTTCCGATGTTAACCTTCTTTACGATCTTGTCTTAACGAGATCATTTTACGATCTAAAAACAAATACAAGTTTGCTTTGCTATAGTTGGTGATACTACACGAGATGGCACTGTGGGTTTTCCAATTTGTACTACGACTTGGTTTAATTATGTATAGAGATTAAAGTTAGTAAAATTTGCGCTAACAAAGAAAGATACATTGAAATATTTCAATGAAAAAAATGACATGACAAAAGCAATTTAATAAAAAGAAACATGCAATTAACGACTGAAAACAGTTTCTTTTTTCTGTTATTGGAAGGAGGAAACTGGCAAACTTGTGCGATACAAAGTATCGTCATGGAATTTAAACTTGGTTCTCGCGGATACAAAAAAAGTATTTAAATTTTTGAACGTTTAAATTTTGGAAAATTTTATAGTCGTTTTGGAACCACCAACTAAGATCTATCGTTCTTGTATTCAATTCAGTCTAAGTCTCCTATGTAAGAAAGACGTACTAAATACTACGACGTAGTTTTCTAAAAGACTTTCCGGTGCAAATATATATTTTCAATACTTCAATTCCTTCGCTTGTACGTTCACCGATTTTCATCTGTTAATCTTTTAGAGCACACCTATACAGTATCGACAATATCTCAAGTTTGTTAGATTCATTTGACATGATCGTTTGAGGTACCAAAGAAACATTAACTAATGAACTAATGAACGATCCTACTGTAATTTAGTTTTAATGGTAATTGAACGAGCCCAAAAAAATAATTTGAAACGTTTATTCTTATGTGTCAGGACTAAAGAAAAATTAAAATGAAGTACGGATATGTAGGATAAGAGCATGAATTGATGAGAGTAGGATCAATACAATCGTGTTTATTGAAAGAGGGAATAAAGAATATATTTCAAATTGATGGTTTATGTCCAATTTATTTATTTTTTCATTTAGGTCTCAGTTTGTGTAGAGTTTAGGTTAAAACAAGTATACTCACAACTTTAAGTACATTCTTTATGATACAACACAGCTCATCACGTTAAACATCTTGTTGAATAAATTGTACAATTCGGCGATGAGAAACGTCAGACTTTTTTACTTATAATTATTGTTTCTTTGTTTGTTAGTTTACTTTTTTGTTTGTATGCAATTTGATATAGGACTTAGAGAAAAAGCTTTTCTAAAAATATTTAAAAAATTTAGCATTTGTACTTTAGTCTTGTTTTTTTTATGTTTACTCTTATTCAATGTTTCTTAGGAAAACACAGTTTCATCGTAGAATTACAATGTGAGAAGCATAAGGTTGCTCCGGAAATACAGACACTCCAAAAATAATTAATCTCAAAATGGATAATGAATCCCAATACAATATACAGTTTTATCACCAAGAAAACCTTTTTCTTCTGCATACAATGCAGGTCAAATCTCTTATATTTATTCCGTTTTAAGAACCATTGTCAGATTCTGCGTCTATCTAAAATATTAATTCAAGCTCAAAACCAAAACTCGGATAAATACGTTTTACAAACTATTCAAACTTATAAATTTCAAAAACGCAGAATCAGTCGGAAGTTGACTGGTCAGTTCTTCTTATGTTTCCAGGGGAAGTTGCGACTTGGCAATTTCACAGAAATGGTCCTGATCTTGTACCGCGGGCTCAGTTTCAGTTTCAACGAGGATCTGTTTCAGCCACTGCTGAATCTGTTTGGGGTGCTCATTATTCATCGACAGGTCCTGTGAATTGTACTTTGGACTCAGTGCTCGGAGGCTCTTCAGAATGCAGTGTTCATCGTCAAACAAATTTCTACTATCATTCTCATCCGAGTCGTTTGAAGCAAATGACTCCTCAGCCACGGCCGACAAACTTAATGTACTATCTAGATCTGAGGGTTTTTGTCTGAGAGGAGCTAGATCGAGCTTCAGTGGCGTCTTCAAGCAGAGATCACGTTTCTTTTGGGCCTCGATGTCCTCGTTTGGCAGAGACTTGTTAAAGTTGATGTGGTCTTTGTGAGCTTCCTGATAATCAACCACTTTGTATGGCTCGGAATCGTTAACTGCTATGTTGTTTCCTTTAAGTTCAATGCTACCAAAGTTGAGTATTTGTTGCTCGATTTCCTCGGCAGAATTCAAGTTCACGGTCAACATCGGAAGGGACGGCAGTACATCCAAGTCTGATTGTATAAGGGACAGTTGCTGCCTGTGGACGGCTTCTACTTGTCTCATCAGCCGACGTTCTCGGGTCTTTAAGACATCCTCCAGTCTTTTAAAACATTGCAGAACATCGCTCTGGATCTGAAAACAAATTCACATTTTATTTTCAAACAAAAACTTTAAACTGTTGAAGTGAGATATTAACTATCTTTCAATTGAAAAATTGTCTTTATTTTTGAATTAGTTTTAAGGTGGTTCTAGCGATAAGTGAAAAGTCTCAGAATTACATAAAATTCTGGACGATTGACCTTTTAGTTATTCTCTTCAAATTGGCAAAATATAAAAATGATTGCATAACTGAAAATGGAAATATTTAATTTACAAATTGGCATAATACATAGATATAGATATACAAGTTATGCATTTTTTGAAATTTAATATCTTTAATTGGGAATGGATTAACGTCTTCAAATTTGATCATATTGCATAAGGTACCTAAAAATAACGTTGATTATTAAATGTAAAACTAATTCTGGCATTCATGATGAATAACCATGAATGAATACATATTAAGTTAAAGATTTACAACTAACTTTTATTTAAAAATGAAATTTTGGCTGTCTCGCTAATATAATAAAAAATTTTTTCCATCATTGCGTATCTTGCAATAACGCAATAAAAATTGTGCAAATTTTCTTTTCAACGTGGGTGTGTGAGTTGAGCAATCTGACTGTTCAGATTCGCATTAATTGTTGTCACTTGTTCGAAAGCAATATTTGCTTGGTTTCTTTGAAAATTTGACTCGTTTCTTTTAATGTATTAATTATTTCTGTAGCTCAATAAACAAATCCCTTGTTAAAAAATAATCTTAGTTTTAATTTGTCCATGTCTGACGAATTAGCGACCAGTTAAAATTTTTCACACTCTATAAATTTTGTTAAAAATAAAAACAACCGATAGTCAATATAAAACTCAAACAAACTGGGTTGACTGGAGAAATTACAAAAGACTGAGAAGTAATTTAGGAAAAAAAAATTTAAACATAGAAAATAAAAATCGGATGACAGTTACGTTGGAAATCAAACACAACAATAAACAAAAATCTGTCAAGTAGAAAAGCATCAACATAACCTTAAACCATTACCTGCGCTGTAATTTGGTCCAAATCCTTTCGTTTATCTGAGATGAGTTTAACTCGTTCAAATTTGTCCAAACTGACGTCGTGCTGAACATTGTTACCGATCATCATATTGAAATGAAACGCTTTTTTACACTCCAACGGCCTTCGCACCAACAATAACACTTTCCTTTGTCCCGTCAAATTCGAGCAAAAACGTCAATAATCAAACATTGCAGCGATGATTCGTCGCTTCCGCGCAATTTATCGAACTGAAAAATTCAAGTTGAAATGTTTTTACTTAATTGTCGATTGCAGAGATCCGAATTATAAAAACGGCTTCTCAACGGTAGAAAAAGTTACGGCGGTGAGCGAAGGATGCACTTGAATGTTGTCTGTTGTCGGGACCGTGCAGTTCTGACGTCTATCGCTGTCTCGTTCCAACTTCAACGGAAATGATTTGACAGCTGTCTCCGTTTCGCTTGCATCTTATGAAGTGCAGACCAGCATCACCTGCCGCATTCAACCGTCGAATGAAAAGAATATCAATGCATATCTTGCTTCTATTGAACTAAATTATTTTCCAATTCAAAATAAAACAACAATTTTTGTTATTGATAAATTGTCAATTTGTAAACTGTTCATCTTTACATTTTTTATATTCATTTTGTAAGTGCAAATTTGATTCCAAAATATTGATACATTTTTATTATTGTTTTATTTTCATTTGTTTATCTTGATTAATTAATTTTTTTCTAATTGATTATAAAAAAAATTAAATGTTTTTGTACAATGAAATTCAAATGAAAATATACAACAATCAAAATGAGGTCGTAAAAACCCAAGATGGAAATTATTTGTTGAAAATGTTTGAATTCACAAGCCATAATAACAATTCTCTGAAAGTTCAAGAATTGTTTGATATATTTTGTTGCATAAAAATTGAAAAGAAATAATTGTTAAAAAAGAATTGTTAAAAAAGCAATTGTTGTGCGAGTCTTTGACCTTGAGGGGTAATTTTAAAGAAACCATTTATTACATAACCCAAATAAAACTGGAATTTGGTTCAAAGATTAAAAAGAAGAATTTGAAGTGCGAAGCGGGAAAAGTAAAAGCCCCACCTATTTTCACGGATGCGCAGCATGGCGTGTGCGGAGGTGCGCGCTGTCTCGTCTCGTGTGACGTACACAAAGTGACGAGACGACTAGGCATTGCTGTGGAACATGGCGACGGGTGCGGAGCCTGGCGAATATTCCTCACCAGTGAAAAGGCGGAAGGTTGAGTTGCAAGCCGAGAGCAAATCTCCAGCTTCGGAGCTCGATTTTCGGATCGGCAGCATCAACGAACGCTCGCCCGCACACGATTTTGAAGGTACGAACGTCAAAATCTGCTCTAATTATCGCCGAAATAACGCGCGCGAATCCAAAATGGCGGCGCTTGGCTTGCCGAACGGCGTTGGGGCCGTTGGAACGAGCGCGTCGTGGGCGGCTCTGCCATCGCCGCCATGACACTTTTCCTAAATGCGTCGTTACAATCGACACTTGATTATCGTGTCTAATCGACCGTTTTTACGCACAAAACTAACGAGATTCGGTGCATTTTTTTCATCCCTATTGATTTTTGCCGCAAATTATCAACATTTCCGACAAAACTAGTCGGCTTTTTTCGGCGGGAAGAATACGCGGGAATCGTCGTGAGGGTCATCGACTGACAGCCCGACACCCGAATTCCCGCACAGATGGCACAAGTCGCAACAAACAAATCGATCCGATTGACGTTTCGACAATTTTGCGCGGGAAACCCGCCGATCCAAACCCGGTCGGGTTTTTTTGTCTGAGAGATGAGTCCGTGTTACTAGGTCGGCACCCCTTTTTCACGGTACACCCACATTACCGACACTTTTGGGTTAAGTCGTCGACGGATCATGGTTTAGACATGAACTTAACCTTCCTGTCAGCTGATTTCAAGGGAAACAATTTATTTCAAAATTCATGGAACAATTTGAGGTTAATTTTTTATTTTTGATTTTTTATTTAATGTAACTGTTGCGAGTGTTGGAACGATTTTTATTTTGCAAAACTTTTGTAACCGAATTTTCTTGGTCACTTGTTACAGAAGTTGTGAGCGCAGACAGCGGTTTTGTTGAGATGAGCGATGGTTTGAAGTCGCGATCAAGTTCCATTGAAAATACAAATTCGTCAAATACACCCACACGAACGGACTCAACGAGCGACGACACCGGATGCTTGTAAGTTTTAAAAATAAATCATCAGATCGCATTGAACAAGTGAAACTTGGAGAACTAAATTCAGAACAATTGTGTTTATTGTTGAAGGTTGGACACCGCAGATGAAAAAGACGAAGTCTCGTCGACAGTCTCCAATTTGTCAGATCTGTCGGGGCTGTCAGAGTTGTCTGGCAAGGACGAGGTGAATCATCATCGGAGGAGTGCTTCCACTTGGATACAAAAACAAATCTTGACTGGAATTGATCCCCGTGATCTTCACAACATCATCATGGATTCAAATCAAGTTCCACAAGGGGTCGACGAGTACACATTATGGAAGGTCAGTACCATATGAAAGTTCAAAATTTTGCTCATCCAGAATTTTGAAATGAAGTCGTTGAAACAAATTAAGACGAACTTTTTTTTATATTGGTGAATTTAAATTTTTTTGCAGATTATCATGGAGATGATGAACGAGCCGCCTAGAAGGCACAAGCTGAAGCACATCAACACTCTTTCAGATGTGGCTCGGTTGATACGCGAAAGCAAGAACATCATCGTACTGTCTGGAGCTGGTATAAGTGTCAGTTGCGGCATTCCTGATTTTAGAAGCAGGGATGGCATTTATAGGCGACTAGCTCAAGATTTCCCAGACTTACCTGATCCACAGGTAACTAATTCAATTCCAATTTTAAAAGTAAAAAAAACTACAAATTATTGTTCATAAATTAATTTTTTCTTTCTCGTTTTTTCAGGCCATGTTTGACATTGGTTATTTCGCACAAGACCCTAGACCTTTCTTCAAATTTGCACGAGAAATATACCCAGGCCAGTTTCGACCAAGTCCTTGTCACAGGTTTATTAAGGCTCTAGAAAAACAGAAAAAGCTTCTCCGCAACTATTCACAAAACATAGACACTTTGGAACAAGTTGCTGGGATAGAGAATGTTATTGAATGTCATGGTAATTTCTCGTTGATATAAATATATTTGATTTAATTCACATGTAATAGACGGACAATTAATTTTGCAAAATACACATTTCTAGGTTCCTTTGCGACTGCTACCTGCACGAGATGTAAACACCAAGTAAAAGCCGATGATATCAGAGAAAACATTTTTGCACAACGAATTCCTCTTTGTCCCAAGTGTAGTGTTGACTCTCCACTTGCAAATGGGTTCAATCCAGACGAGCATTACAAAGGTAAGGTTTTAAAACGAATAGAAATGTGTAACAAAAAATGAACAACAAAATTAACTAGAATCATTTAAGTTTGGTATAACGTTTTTTAATTACACAACGTATGCAAACACTATTTTTTGTGTCAATGGACATTTAATGTAACAATTTTTATAGCAATGTTATAATTGTATATTTTTATGGTTTGACTTTTCAGATTTAGTATCTCATGGTATTATGAAACCAGACATAGTATTTTTCGGCGAGGGCCTCCCGAACGCGTTTCATGAAGCGATGGGCAAAGACAAAGATGACTGTGATCTTTTGATTGTCATTGGCTCGTCGCTGAAGGTGCGTCCGGTTGCTCTTATTCCCTCATCCCTTCCACCCAGCGTTCCGCAGATTCTCATCAACCGCGAGTCACTGCCACACCTCAAATTTGACGTCGAACTTTTAGGGGACGGCGATGTTATCATTAATCAACTCTGTCACATGTAAGCCACACTGGTTTTTTCTTTGCTTTATCTAAACAAAATTAAAAAGTTATACTGCTCTTTTTTTCATTTCACCATCACATTTTTTATCTCAATTCTAATACTCTTGTTTCGGTTTAATTCTAATTAGGCTGGAAGACGAGGAGTTCAAAGAAGTGATTTGTTCATCGGAAATGCTCACCCAGGCAAAATCACTTCTTCCCTCTCAAATAACGCCGGATGACACGTGGGAACAAAGCCAGGAGTCAAACAACGTTTCGGACACACTTGATAGCGTGGACATGAGCGCTCTCTCGACGCAAAAGCCCGAAACCGAAAGTCAGGACCGGATGCAATGCGAATCCGAGTCCTCGAGCGTGTCGCCTCTTCACACAAGCAATCACACAGATGCATCGAATGGTTTTGGAGCCATGAATGAGAGTCCCAAGCGCCGAATGAGCGATTGCAGTGTCGAAAGCAGTCCAAAAAGGAGAAACTACGGGAGTAGTGCAGACGAGAAAAGTTCGGACGAGTGTCACGTGGTGCCCAAATTAGACGACAACATCCCAACTAGCGTGAATGAGTTGTCGTTTGATAACAACGAGACGGAGAAGCGCATCAACGGGAATGAAGTCCAGCAAGGTCAAAAAGTCGAGGAAACCCGGCATATAGAGAGGAATTGTTGGCAATTCAAGAGAGGAAGTCTCTCTGCTAGGTTACCTGGTAAAAATTTTGTGCATTCTTGGAACAGGTTTTGTCAATTTTTTTTTTTTTTTTTTCGTTGAGTTATAATCTGAAATCTTTTTATTTACAGAAAAATCGTATTACGAGTTCCAACCAGGAAAGTATATTTTCCCCGGTGCTGAGTTTTACATGAACGAAGAAGATTATGAGGAGCGTAGTTCTGAATCCGACGAAACTCCTACTTCTACGGAAGAGGAGGACGACAGCTCTTCCGAAGAGGAGCATTGTAAGTTTCTCAGGCATAACGATATCTTAAGTCTCGCGAAGGATGTCGGGAGAGGACAAATCCGATTTGATTTGTTTCTAGGCGCGGACGACGACTTATCCGAAGTCGCTGATGGCGACCAGGATGGTGCCGACTGGACGAATGTCGTCAACGTGGATGAAATACCGCGCTAAGTAAACGTCACTCGGACGATATTCAAACACAAACGGGAGCGCCGCCTGTCGACCTGCGCCGCAACTGCACGAGAGCCTCCTCGGGTTCACCGATCAAAGCATGTGCCATAGATTTCGAATACCAAATCATTTTTCTCTTCTTGTTAATTGTAACTTGCCCCATTTTTTTCGATTGATGTTTTATATGAACGACAAAGTAAGCTTCTTCCAGTTTCCATTCTCACTTATTATCGAGTCAATGTTGTTTGTCTGTTTTGTTACATCAGTTTTTTCAGAAAGAACTTGAAGGCAAAAACGTCCAGAGAACAAATGAAATTTTTTTTTTCGAATTTCAATTTCGAATTGTATTTATAAACTTCGTCTTATATACAACTTTTTAAAGGCAACTAATTTTGCTGACATTTGAATCTTTTTCAATGTAAGATTTAAAAACAATTTTTTGATCTAGTCGATCCATCTCGCTGTGAGTTTCTTAACTTTATCTTTAAAACTTGTTTTATATACGCTATTTGCATTCATATGTGATTCACATGAGTTAATTAGAAAAAATTCGAGAAAAGCTAGTCTTTCCACTCGTTTATTCTTTGAGTGGATTTTAAACGCTGGTCAAGTCACGTACTTAATAATTAATTCTTCTGCGTCTTTGTTCTTGCTTTAGATCGTCTAATATCATTTTGACAGCTTGGACATGATGATCCTTGAACCGATAAAACAGAAGAAACTAAAATATAAATAGAATTCAACGGACGGGCTGTAACCAGCGATTGAAAATACAATCTCATTTTCAAATTGAAAAACATATTGTGTTCACTAATGAATTGAAATAATTTAGAGAATGGTTTTTTTGAACGGTAGTTTTAAGAATTAGTAATCAAAGCAGACAAACTACACTGAAACGAAATTTAGGAAAGCATTTATGTAGAAAAAACTTCGAAATCTATAGTATCATCATGTAAATACATTGCTGCACGCGCAAAACTTCATTTCCGTTAAGCGATTGTTATGTGCGCACAAGTAGCGCGTCGCAGTTAACTTTCTTTATCAATGTTTAAGGTAAATTATACATAAATAATATAAATATCATACATTATATTGTAAATAACGGTAGCTTAGCGATAACATTCGTTCATTTAATCTCTCACAGTTAATTAGAACGGGCAGTTTAATTCTATTGCAATATGCACTTTTGCAGCAACGATGCTTAGGATCGTTAACACTGTGTTCCAATTTTTGAGTGGATCTAACGTACGTACCAACAAGTCCGATTGAAACAATGAAAAAAATTTTATTTTTATTGGAACAAAATTAATTTATTACTGGAAAATGGATTGTTGCACTGGAATTAGTTGGATCCTAACAAAAAAATTACAGTCGGATCATTGATTGGACGATTGATTCTTTGTCACTCGATCGTCTGATCAAATGCCGATTTTTGTACAAAGTATTATTTTAGTCACAAAACCAATTCGCGTTATTTGATTTTTGTAATTGAGTCAAAAGCAGATCTTAGTGGCGATAAAATCATCTTCTAACTACTTTAAGTACTTAATCGCAGACTATCCCTAAGCGAACCTTTAGGCTCTCACCTTGGCGAAAAATTGGAATACAGTTGAAGCTTCTAATTATTCCGTGTGTGATAGAGAGATAGAGTGAGAGTGAGAGCGTGCGAGATTGGAGTGAATCAAATCGTGATATTTGTACTCAGGAGCGAGGACAAACGAAATGAAACAAAATCAAACTGGCCAGTGACAAGAGCGCCGATTTCAGTATTCAGTATGAAAAATCAAAAAATTATTTGTTGCGTATTTAAGTTTGAGTGCAGGCTTGTAAGTTGAAAAAAAAAAAAAAAGAATACCAAAACGAGATCGGAGTGATTTGCAATGACCATTTTTCCTGGCTTCGTTTGAGAATCTTCACTTTGTTTCATTGGAGCACGGGCGAATGTACAAAGCAATGTCGATTGACTTCGCCATTGCACGTTATTTTTATACGGAGGGATTTAGTAGCTTAGAAAAGCGCGAGTTTAAGATGCAATTAATTACGATTAAGCAGAACTGGTGTGTATGATTGATAAAATGTCGAACAATGTATTCAGCAATATTAGAAATCAACTCATTTTTTTTATACAAACATACTTGTTCGCAATTTTGTGAGTCACACGAGTCGCAGTCCTGCTCAATTTTAGGTAACAAATATCAAGGTTGTGTGAAAGTATATATAAATATATGTACATACAATTAGAGACGTGTGATCTGTATGTATGCATATTTATAAATAACTAATTTAATATAAAAAAAATTGAAAAATCACAAATGTCTCATCGCGAGAAATATTAGCTTTGTACAAAACAGCGTATTATGTATTGTTCATCTACATTCTTCCCAACATTTTCTATCATTATTTATTGCGTCATTATTTAGCAGATTTCTTATATTCGATTCGCGAGGACCATAAGTCCTGTATTTAAGAAAAGAAAATAGCCGTTCGATGTTACAAATCGAAGGTGTTCCTGCGTTGCTTCTGCGATCGCGAGTTTTATTTCGATCGACTTGTCAAGCGAATAGTTGAGCGAACAAGCCCACAGATGAAATATATATGTTATTGAATATTATTATATGAATAATTATCAATTACAAAAGAATCACATAGGGTAGGACTTAAAGGTTGGCTGAGATATGACAATCACGCAAACTTTTGTCAAACAAACAAAATCGTAACGAGGGTTTGCTTTTGATTACAATTGATCGAACGCGCCGTATTTATGTAAATAATTTATTATTTTAATTACAAAAGAGTACTGGTGCAGACAAGTTTCTTCGAGCAAAGAATTTTTTTTATCATTTGTTATTTAATATTAGTGATGTTACCGAAGTGATTTCCTCTTCTGTTTCTTTCTCCTTCTCTCTACTTTTTCTTTATTATGAAGTCGTTATTAGCCGATTCTGTTTCAATATACCGACAGATCGAGCTATTATTCTATGAATTAAAAATTTTTTATATATCAAACTTTATGATTTGGACTTTTTATTTCTCACTTATTACAAGAATGCATTTTTCTACCCCGCTCACTTTTTGATGTTGATTTTTCATAGATCTATTTAATTTATTCTTTTATTTTTTCATGTGTTGAACCGAATTGTACCTATAAAAATAAGCGTTAACGTAAATGATTAAAAAATTGTGTACACAATGTGTATAAAAAATTGGAGCACAAAACTCGCTTGTAAGTATTTGTTTGAATGTGATGTGAATTATTGACAATGCTAGGAGAGATTTTATAAAGACCCCTTTTCACATCCTGGTGAGAAAAAATGTTAATCAAAATGCGATGTCTCATTTGGGTGTGCAATTTTGTTAACGTTGATGATTATTAAGTGCAAATTCAAAGTTTATTGGTCGATTTTTTCCACCAGGTTCTGCTCAACTCCTAATGCCATCCTGCTGTAAAAATAAATATACATATAAATTGTTTGAGATGAGAGGATCATTAACTGAACAGTTTTAGGCCCGGTAAGACACTGATAATCCTTATATTTAATACTCGAGATAGAGCTAAGAAATCGTGTTTTAAGAAAAAACCGATCGTGAAGGACCTGTAAATATATTTTCTAAAGCAATAAAAATGAATTAAACCAAACGTTTGAAAACAATTTTTTATGTTTTTAGCTAATCGTAAGTTTTATGGTTTGTTTCTGCATTCGAGTAAATAACGCTTTACTTGAAGTTTATTTTTTAGTTTTTAAAATTGTATAGCCAATTTCATAAAGATTTTGATTTCTGATTTGATATTGTGATCCTTGAAAATAAATCCGTCTGACGATTTTTCACATGTTACGTCAAAGAGTGTTCAAAACATAACATCAAATCTCTATTTACATAATTTTAGAAAGTGAACTTGTAAATTTGAAAATCGCTTTTTTTTCATACCAAACAACAAAATCGATTTTGTTTTTCACATAGGTAACTTTCTTTTTTTTCTCTATAAAAAAGTGGAACTCATCATTAGATCTTATTATCGTCCGCGCCAAGAGAAAAAAGGAAAAAAAAGCGATTTTGTTTATCGCTGCATGTTTTTTTTCTTTATTATTGGGATAAATTTAATTTTGATTGGGGATGGAAAAAGCCTGGGGTGATAGCGAAGTTGAAAAAAAAGTTGAATTTTCCATTCGCAACGCCGACGTGCAAAGTCTGGTCAGCGTGTTAAGTTGGCTGACTGTGGTTGACCGATGATGTGTTTCCACATCACTGACTTCGGGATTCTTCGGTTAGGTTCGACTAAACTAATGAAGTGCTCTGGATGTTTCAAATTTTGCTCAACCGGGTAGACTTTTGAGTAACAGCAAATTACAAATGCTTTTTCAACGATAACGATCCATTTTCAACTTATCGAAGGAAACATTTGTTTCTTAATTGAATTTTTCTTATAGAAGAAAGTTTTTTTCCTAAGATGTAGTTTGTTCGTTCTAATTATTATGATAATATAATAATTTAAGATTATCAATAGTTATTATTATCAACAACAAAAAATTAATCTGTATCAAAATTAAAAACAAATAAATCATATTTTTTTATATTTTTTCAAGGTCATCATAATAAATTTTGCATTTTCCAAAAACTAGTACAAAATAAAATATTTAAAATTCATCTGCAGATTTTTTTTCATTGCTGATAATTGAATACATTGTTGAAAACAAGTACAGATGGCGTTGAAGTCAACTGTCAAAAATTGTAATCAAACGATTAAAAAATGCAAAATTAGCTGACATTAATTTTGACCACCTAAAAGATCTAATTAAAAACGGAAAGTGAGTTGTTGATTTGTCGAACAATTTCGGAACCCATTATTTGACCGATAGAATAATGTATAAAAAAAAGGGGGACCCGAGAGTTGTTTTGGGAGACGGGAGGCCACTCACCGTGGCAGCAGCGCGCGGATCATAAAAGCGGCGTGTGCGCTTGTCCATGATTCAGAAACTTGTTACGCCCCTGCCGGCACACGTCGCACTCTCACCGCCGAGACAACAAACTTGCTTCAGTCGCTGTGCCTACATCCCGGAAACATGTGCGGTGAGTATTGACGTGCAGCGCGGAATTTGACAGCTGTCAGTTTTGCGAATTTATGTGGAACAACCGATCGGCGTCGGTTCAATTATTAAGCATTAATGAGCACGGTGAATTTTATCGACGTGCCGCGCGCCGTTTTGCTTTCACCCAAATCCACTTTCACAGGTCAAAACGCGATCTCGATTCTGACGTCTCTTTTCAATCCGACACTCTTTGTTTTCGTTTTGTACCCAAAAGGTGTTTTTGTTTGTGTCCTGAATTGCAAACTTTACTGAAACATGGAACAATTTAACGAATTTTTTTAATTTTCCTTTCACATTTATAAATGAGTGAAAACATTATTATTGAACTGTGCATTATTGAACTGTTTCATTATAAAAACTATTTAAAAACACTGATAGTGGTGACAGAAATGTTGCTAATGAAATTTAGAATTGGTGGCAATTGGGACTAAAAATTGGAAACTAAAACTTATAAATAATTACAACGATCAAATGCTTTTTTATTTGGATACCTTAGGCATCCAAATATTTAATCATAAATTATAAAATCATTTTCATTTCTAATTCACTACTGATAAGTTAAGATGATATAAAAAAGTGACACTGTCAAACAGTAAATATTTTTAATGGGGTCGTTCACAAATTACATAATGCTAAATTTTATACATTTTGATCCCTCGGTGAATGAAAAAAAATTGTGGAAAATGAATACAATTTAGCATTTCGCCTTTTCTTTAATGATATGAAAAACTACATGCAATATGATCATTGATTCTTAAGAATTTGAATAAAAATGTCACATTTCGAATTTCACCCCTCTCCCATGTTACATTCTGTCACGTTTAACCGACCCCCCCCCCCCTCTCCAATAAAAAGTGTTACGTAATTTATGAACGGTCCCAATAAATGAAAAAATGATTCTATTAAAAATTAAGTTTCTAATAAGATAGGTAGTTTCTAGAATTGATATTTATGTAATGTCAATTATACTTCCAATAAATAATGTATACCGCATGAATTGTACGAATACAAAACAAAAATTTTTGAATGATCGTGTGAAAAGAAAGGTCATGAAAAGTAATTTGAAAATGTTACGGGGTTACAGGGTTTTTAGAACCAGTTATGTATCTAGAATTATAGCTTTACATCTGAAAAAAATGTTACTTTCCATATTAAATATCTCGATATTGAGATTCTGCACATAGTTTCAGAACGAAACATATGCCGGTGAAACTACGGTCGATTTTGCACACTTACAAATGATTTTTTAACGATAACGATCCATCATTGAATTGTTTATTTCAAAGATGTATTTTATAACTCGAAATTTTCAAGGAAAGTTTTTGAATTTTTCATATAGAAAAAAGTTTTTTCTCCAAGATTTAGTTTGTTCGTTCTAGTTATTATGATAATATAATAATTTAGGATTATTCGGAAGGAAAATTTCGGAAGAAAAATTTCGAAGATAATTTTTTTGTTAATTGAATTTTTCATATAGAAGAAATTTTTTTTTCTCAAGATGAAGTTTGTTCGTTCTAATTATTACGATAACATAATAATTTAGGATTATCAATGGTTATTATCATTATCAATCGACTTAGAAGCTTATCTCTCCCCGGAAGTGAGACCTCAAATACAACGGATTTGGATTTTTTTTGTTTTTCAATTGAAAGATAGTGATCAATTACAATTGATAACAGTGTGATTAGTTTGGCTCCGATATACTGAACTGAAGTTTGTACTTCCGCGTTTGATGGAACGATTAAATGACGTCGATATATGTTTTTTTTGCAAGAAAAGTACCTGGGCTGGAGTATCGCGACTGAAAACAAATGCCTTTTAGTGAAAAGAAATTGTGAAAGGTATTACGTAAGTTAAAAGGCCCCGCCTTTGAACTTACTTTTTGAACTGGTCAGAAAAATAAAAAAAAAAAAATTTTTTCCTTACTGATAGGAAGTATTATTTTAAAGATAAATGAATAGTATAATATGTGACCTGTACTAACGAAACCGAATGTTTAAGATTGTTGGCGTTGGCTGATGAAATTCTGACATTTGGTTTCTTATAAATTCAATATAATTCAATATAAGTGAAAGTTCGACAACTGGGCGAGAGCGCGCGTAGGCACGGCTGACTTTTAACTTGGGATCGTCGATTTAAATTTTCTGATCTCTTTTTCTCTCTAAAATCAAAGAAAAGGATGAAAAAACACAAACAAAAAGATTTGAGTGAAAGAGATATGTCTGGCCATAAATTTTTGATCTCTCATTAACATGGACGTTTTTTCACAATTTCTATTCGAATATTTTTGAAAATAATGATAATAACAAGACGGTTTAGATACATTAGACTGATTTTTTAATAAGTTAATTGATAATTTATTATTAACAATTTATTATTTTGATTTAATTGTTATTATTATTTCATTAATTTGTTTAAGTCTATAACAAAATTTTCAAAACTAATTTGCACATTTTTTTCACAGGAATTTTTGCATACTTGAATTTTTTGACCCCGAAGAGTCGGAAGGAAATTTTGGAGCTGCTTGTTGGCGGCCTGAAACGATTGGAATACCGAGGATATGACTCTGCAGGTACTAAAATTAGCATATATCCTGTCCTGGCAAAAATAAAATCAAACTCTCAAAATATCACAACATGTCAATAAATAAACACCTCAATTATCCCGTTCCAGTGATAACATTTTTGTGTCCACCTTTAAAAGTCTTTTAAGAAATCTGATCCTGCGAATTCTTGCTTTTACACATTTCGTTTTGTCACATTCGAAGATATTTTTGCAGAAAACAAAAAATAAATTCTGAATTCAACATACAAACAAGATATTTGCGTCTGGAATCTCACCCGATTAAAAATTTTTTTCCCAGGTGTGGCTCTTGACTCCGTTGACGGGAGAGACATCTCCGTAATCAAAACGCAAGGAAAAGTCAAGGCCTTGGAGGACGAAATTTTTCAACGTAAAAATAAAAATTTTGAAATTATGATTATGAAATTGATCGATCGTCACGTGTTGAACAACTGTTTATATTTCATTTGCAGAATTGAATGAATCGTTCAATGAAAAAACTGATAGTCACGTAGGGATTGCGCACACGAGATGGGCCACTCACGGTCCACCATCTGCACTGAACGCTCATCCTCAACGATCCGACGACCATCACAGTTTCGTCGTTGTCCATAATGGTACAATAAATATCCAACAATTATTTTGAAAATACAATACTAAATGATGATTTAAATTTATTGTTCTAATTTTGTTTTGCTTCTAATTTTTTGTTTTGAAGCGTATTTTAGTAAACTGATGAATTAATTTGTTTAAAGATAAGATTGAACTGTAATAATGACAACATAACAATTGTGAAATTAATTATCAGGAATCATCACGAATTACAAGGAAGTTAAGACACTGCTCGAGCAGAGAGGATATGCTTTTGAAAGTGAAACTGACACGGAAGTCATTGCTAAGCTGATACATCACTTGTGGACCCAGCATCCCACCTACTCATTCCGTGAACTTGTCGAGCAAGTCGTTCAACAACTTGTAAGCACAAAACAGATCCTCACTGATTAATCTTTGATGAAGTTTTTTTCTGTACCGATTGAAATTAATACTGCAATATTCATTGGAAAGGTGTAATTACTTGTTACCGGGATGTGGGATTGAGTTTCATATTTTTTTTAGTACATCAGAGACAGCATTTTTGACGAAATAATTAATAGTTGAACAAATAATTAATGATTTCAGGAAGGAGCTTTTGCACTTTGCTTCAAGAGCAAACATTTCCCATACGAGTGCGTTGCCACCAGAAGGGGTTCGCCGTTATTGGTTGGCATCAAGACCAAGCGTAGACTCGCAACTGATCACATTCCCATTCTTTATGGCAAAGGTAATTAACATTTGACCCCAAAATAATAAGGAGACCGAACACAAGCAAAAAATTTAACCGAGTAGTCTTAAATTATTCTGTTAACCCTTAATTGGTCGCGCAAATATTTCCTACAGAAGTATTCTCGTAGCATCTGATAGACGCCAAAGAGACAAATTCGTATTTTAAAAGATTGTTAGAACTAATTTTCATTGTAAGCTGCTCCTAACGTATCATTTGTATAATAATTGAGTAAATAACTGAAATAATCAAGTTAATTGATTAACAACAATTACTTAATTGAAAATTTTCGTTTTATGAAAGGACGAACGTAAAAATAAAATATTTTTGGAAATATTATGGTTTGAAGTAGACTCGGTTAATTCGCGCGACGAATTAAAGGTTAAAAATTGAATGTTACAACGGATACTTATTCGTTTCTATATGTGTATCTTTGTGATGAAATAAGTTGTGATATTTTTTAATTTCTGCCAATTGTGTTGAAACTAAAAATTGTTAATCGCCGATGTGATATATTTTATTTGGTAGTTAATTTTGTGTTATTGGGACAAAATTCACTTGGTCAGATGATAATAATGATAAGGTAAAATTTATAACATCAAAAATGTTGTAAGAAATATAAATTTATGTACACATTTTTTTTTGTTGAAAAGTTTGCTGCTAATTGAAATGGAATTGATTACAGATTTGACATAATTTCAGCCGCATTTCATGTTATAAAAAAACTTCAATTACCTTCTTCTAACATCATTCTAAATGAATGTGAATTGCATGCTATTGATAGATAAAAATACTATTCTGATTCACAATTATAAAAGATTTTCAAATTTGTATCAACTACTTTTTCATAAACAAAAAAAACTATAATTAGAACATCACTTTCATGATAAACTATTCTCACTGACATATATGCATCGATGAAGTAATTTTCATTTAGATTTTCTCAGATAATTGAAGCAATTATAACATTACAGGCAATCTTTCACGTAACTTTTATGTCTAACAATTAAGATTCTTAATATATTAACAATAATCACTCTGCAAATGTTTTTTGCATGATTTCCTTCTGGTGCTTGGTCCGATTTTAACCCGTATAGATGATCAACTCAAAAGCAAAGGTACAAAGTGATTAAAACATTATCTCCTTTTAACACAAAAAATTATAAAATTTTACTCTTCTTACATTCTTTTATAATTTTATTTATTTACTAATTTCTTTTGCTTGAATGTCATCATTTTTCTGTCTGTGCCAAGAATAAGTAATTAAAAAAACTGATTCTTCTGTTTTGTAAAATAATAGAACAAAAATGTTTTGTTGTGTTGTATATATGAGCACACATCATCCAGATCCGTCTTATGTTTTATTTTTAAGAACCAACTGCTTGCAATTGTTAAATTAAATTAATCGTTCAAAGGTCAACCGTTTGTTTTATGAATGTGCGATGCTATTCATTTAGTGTCATGTTATGCTAAATAATTATGTTTTTTTTCTACGTCTCTCTCTTCATCCTCTATGGTCTCAGCCTGTGCGGAAAGAAAAAAGTCTGCAGGACAAGGTACCGTGTTACTCAATGTGTTTTTTATATGCTTTGCTAAGTGTCCGTTTTTGTCCGACATCTCAACCAGCCCATAACAAGCGTGGTAAAGGGACAGGTCTACTAATATCAAAGGTATCACATTTTGGTACCATTGAAACCTGCAAAATATCACGGTATCAAAATAATTAACATTTATTATACAATCGTGCACATTTTGCAGATCTCAGTATGTTTGTTGGTACAATTTTTTTGTTTGCGCTGCACTGAGAAAAAATGTAAATTTACATCGACTATTTTTTTATTACATTATTTTGTAATATTTGTAATAATGTATTTTTTAATTACACACTCAAATTACATCGACGATTCAAAACGATGCCATGGAATTTAACGAACTATTACTTGAGAAAGCGTTAAAAAAAGTTAAAAACGTCGAATTCAATGTAAACAGTCATGTAATTTTACATGTTCTCAATGTACTGGCTCAGTGTACAGTGACAAATTCAAATTTGTCGTTTCATGTTAATGATTAAAGTGACTTTGTATGAGTGTTTTATTATTTTATTATTTTCATTAGTAAGAATTCATAACTGAGTAGTGAATGGGTTTGTCACAGTGGTCTATTGAGTTAATGTTGAGTGTTTGTGCATGCATCACTGTTTTTATTGTCCGTTTGGTTTTTTTTTTTTTTTACAGAATTATACAGCGAAACGAAAAATTGGCAATGGTCATTATCACTTTAACAATTTTCATAAGCAATATCTATAGTCAGCATTTACTTCTGATTGAAAAAAAAAAAAAAAAAAAAAAAAAAACAAACAGCCCAAAAACGAAAAAAAAAATAAACTTAATTAATAATTTGTCACTTTAAACACGCAAAACCCATTTTAAAACCAATATTAAGATAAGCTGTAAAAAAAAAAAAAAAAAAAAAAAAACCAAACGGACAATAAAAACAGTGATGCATGCACAAACACTCAACATTAACTCAATAGACCACTGTGACAAACCC
>JAPYZS010000862.1:0-49889 GCA_030522925.1 Trissolcus japonicus
ACTGGAATTCATAATGTTCATTGTTTTCATCACTTTTGTTTTGATTTTCGGATTAGTCTAATCAAGCCGAATGTTTTGTGCAACCGTTGAAGGTCTAACGAAGAAGGTGCTATTTCCAATACTAACTTTAAAAAGTAACTATGTCGAATTAACATCAAATCAATTTTTACATTCTAATTTCCTGTTTTTATTTTTAAGTAAAGATGATAAGATTTATTCTTTCCATACAATTTGCAATTAAAATAAATTCGTCATGTCTACTAAAATTAATGATCCAAACAAAACCTTTGTTTTGTTTACCTTTTTTTAAGAATCTGTTTCAAGTTCGGACAAAAATTTATAGAAGTCGAAACAGCGCTTTTAAGATGTGATATGTAAAAACTGGTTTGTTTATGAAAATTTTCGAAAACATTTGTTTTATGATCTCTTGACCTTGACTTGTTTCGGTAAACAAATTGAATGAATGTATTAGCATATTTCATATCACTTTAATTAAGAGAAAGAAAATTAAAATCAAAATAATATTAATTAGGTTCAATTGTGCAAGATGGATGTAAACAAAATATGAAAAGATGTAATTCATATTTGCAAAGTCACATTTGTAACAATAATAACTTATCATTGCAACTAATTAGCACAACAATTAGAAGTGAAATACATAATTATATATTGAACATTAAAAACGTGTAAATATTAAATTTACAGTTAATGTATAATTCAACGTCATGTAATATAGGTTAACCAAAGAGCCGCAGGTGCTGAGGACGATGTTGATGGCCTCCTTACGACTACTCTGGACCAGGCGAATCGTGATAGGGACTCTCCAAGGCAATTGAAATTGAATCCCCCGGTTGCAATAAAGGGAAATTAAGTGCCCAAAAAATAATAATAAAACTAATCCACATTTATCTCCAAATTTATCCCATCCCTGGGTTTCTGTTGATCTACAGATCAACACATTACGAGAAATTAAATCAGTCTGACATCACTTCACAGATATTACAATCTCGATGAAAATCTCTTCCTCCTCATATCCTCACGGGAACGAGAAGCTGCGTTTTCTCCGGAGAAATAAATGTTATGGTTGGTATTTACTTCAAAATTTAAAACACGCAGCTAATTAAATGAATTAAAATTGATTTGAATGTTTATACAACTGATGAGATGTTTTTGGGTTTTAGGTAAGCTTTAGTAATAACAACTTTTATATGAATTTCTGTACCAAGTGAATACGAAGTGAAAGGGTTCATCGAACCATCAGCAATACTTTTCACATCTCAACAGTACGATCCTAGGAAATGAGGAAGCACATTGCCGCAAGGTAAGTACGCTTTATATCAGACTTGAAATCTCATCTGGTACACGAATGTGGGTCACGACATCGAAAACTGCATTTCGATCGTTGAACGGCCGTTACCTCTGCCGATAGATCTTCTACTATGACCTGTAAACCGGGAGCTGAAGATCCACACAGTCTTGCTGAAACAAGGTGGGGCTTGGTGAAACACCTTTCCAAACACCGGCTTTCATGAAAACCGATGCGAAACACATTTTTCTCTCCGATCGTGCGGTACTACGTAAAGCAAGATTTGACGTTATGAAAAACACAAACCCTTTTATCTTTGTATGATAAAAGTGTCATTTTTATAATAGCTCTCTATTTCATATATGGGGAAAGGGACGAGGAAAAATGGCAGAGATCAATGTTCTTATTTATTATCCTTTTTTATTCCATCTATAATGTTGCAAACTGATATATTATAAATTCGTGTCATAATAAATAAGGGAATTCTAATGAAATTCGGATACTAAGATTTGACAAAACGTCATCTATATTAAAGAAAACTTATTCAATCAAGTTTAAAAAGTAAGTGAAATAATTGCAAATAATTGAAGTGTTCCCAGACAATTTCGTTTAAACTAATGTGCAGCGTCTAATAAATAAAAAATAAATAAAAGTGCACTGTATCTAATAGAACGGATTCTGTCACTTAGTTTGTACATGTCCTCTTGCTGATCTAATGACAAAGTTTATCCGCTAAATTTTATCACGAAAAAAAAGTAAAATGTGCTACAGATACAAATCAAATCTGATCGGTCTTGGTAGTTCCGTCGCGTAAACGGCTTGATCCGAATTAATTGCAGGCATTTCCGGAAAATTTGATTGTTTCGGCCCTGGTAATCTGCAACAGGAATCACAACTCAATTACAACTCAAATTCACTCCAAAATTTTTGCACAAATAAACCAAATAATTTTATTAGTAAAAACTATTAAGCTTTTAGATTTTCAATAGAATATTTATTTGCTTGTTTCTCCTACCGATTCATTTTAATCCTGTCCTTAACTTTATCATCGCTCCCAGTTATGATTTTGAGTTCAGGATCTTCTTCCGGAATTTGAATTGTTTGCTCATTTTGGATACCCCTTTCTAACCTTCGACCATCACCCGGATACTTGTTCAAGATGTTCTTATCAAAGTAGAACACCCCGGTGACCTTTTCACCCTCCTCGGTCATCTTCATTTCCTGCTCGTTTTCTCCCACTTGCACTCCCTGACTGATCGCAGTGTCATCAGTGACATTTTCTACCTTCTCCATCCCATTTTTGTCATCCGCTTCCTTAGGATCTATCAGGCCCACCGGATTTGCAGGCAAGTTTGTATGCTGAATGAGCTCCTCGATGGTAGACTTTTTCTCGTTCCAAAAATTGTCAAACCGATAAGTCGGCGGGGGTCTCTCCGGATTCGTCATCACTTCCTCATCGCTACTGTATTTGTCAGCCGCGAGCTGGTGATTCAAAAAAGTGTCAGGTTGTGTGTCTGCGTCGCTCGTTGATGTGACATTGACCCAGCCGTTGAACTCGTTTTGTTTAACTTCCGACTGTTGCATCCAGTGTTTTTGACCCGGTTGGAAGAGCGAGTGGAAGTACGGATGGATGCCCACCGACTCAGCTGACAGGTGCGGTCTTGGATTGAAAAGATGCGGTTTCATCATGCTGTAGAAGTACAAATTGTTCGGGATGTAATTGTTAGCCGGGTTGGCACTGAAACCAAAGTGCAACGGGTTCGGATTGTTCGGGTCGAAATAGTTGTAGGGCGTGTACGCTGGAGGACTTCCGTCCTGTGGCTTGGTTATCGGTTTAGGTATCTGTACGGTGGGGTTCAAGTTCGTAGACTGACAGGAACCCGACTGGCAGCCAGGTTTCGGTCTCTGAGGAATAGGAAAGAAGTCAGGTTCAGAAGTGGACGAGGACGCTTGGTTGATCTGGATGTTGGAACCGGTTATGTGTGCATTCTGAACGATGATTGGGGCGTTGACCGCGTTGTTCTGAACGAAAATCGTCACGTTCTCCCCTGGACCGAGTGGTCTCTTTACTGCGATTCTGTTCTGCTGGTTGATCTTGGTCTTTAGTGGCGGTTTGTTTCTGTTAGGTGGCAAACGTTCCTGCTGGGTTTTGCTCGGAGGTTTGGTGAAGGGATTCTGAAACTTTTTATTTAGAAAACCTTTGTCATCCTCTTGGACCGGAGTCCTGGACAGGGACTCTTCGTCAATAATCTTGACCTCTTCATCAGTGAAATTATCTCCCTCAAGAGGAACGTTTTTGAAGATGTTCGTCTCGGTTTCAATCCACGCATCTAAACTGAACCCTAGGAGCGATCTGTCCCTACATAATCGCCGCTGGTTCCTCCTTTTATCTGCGATCAGCATCACGAAGGGTTGAACGCTCTCCACATTGTCCATCGTGCGACACAACACCTGGGCCAGGGTCATACTGCGGATCTGATGCAGCTGGGGCAACGTGAAGCTGTTCTCGACGTTGGAATTTTCGAACCAGAACCGGTCGCCCCTGCGCAGGTTGCTGAACTGCTGCGCAATGATGCAGGCGAAGGTGGGACCGACCAGACCACCCTTTAGAGGTTTCTCTGCCAGGCCGGCTGAGAAGAGATCCACGTCCTCGACAGAAGCGTACAGAGCGCGGAATTTGATCATTGCACTGGTCGACGTGACTATCTCGAAATCTTCCCAGCTCCTGATCGGAGAGAGGTCGCAAGGGATCCGCCATTGTACGTAGGGTGGGATACCGTGGTCCCGACCCCTCTGGATGTTCAACGACGCGAGGTCCATCCCGAATGAAAATCGAGGAGTTTGAAAGAGGTGGTTGGTTAGCTCGTTCACTATAAACTCGTCGCGTCTTTGCGACGGCTGGTTTATCAGGCCTAGGATTATCCTGTCCAACGATCCCGGAGAATGTAAGTTTGCAGGATTGCTGAACTCCTCGTGGATTGTTATGTCTGGAAGATAAAGTAAAGTGATTGGGAAACAAGTTTCGATAAAATTAATAATAATTCATATCAGTTTCGTTTTTATTTCCAAGAGACTCACTTTTGGATACTGGTCGATGAGAACTATCAAATCTGACAAAACTGTTCTGAACCAGCGAGTGACCAAAACGATATGCAGCTGTTGAAAATTCGTTTGCAATGTCTGGATTTACGGTTGGGTCGTATCCAGTATAGTAACCACTATTTAAAACTTCTAAATCGAATATTTTCATTACATCGGGACCTGTAATCAAAAAAAGAACTAATCAGAAAGATCCAATTATAAATCAACTTAAATAAAGGTTTGATTGTTCCAACCTAGGACAATTGGCAGATATTCCCGGTATGTAATATGCTGTACTATCGCTCCGATGATTTTGCGCGTTTCTTGGAACAAACGTTCGTCGTTCCAGTGTTGATTTAACGCGCTCAACTGTGTAGCAATTCTGTTATGGAGTCTTAAAAATACGATATGGAGAGAAGTCAGAGCAGGATTTTCGTTGAGTCTACCGTCGCCTGCCTTGAAGCAACTTGTAGCTAATGTGTTCTGTCGGCAGACGTCAGAATTGTCTTTCGGGAGGACTGGCTTTTGTGATTGAACCTGCCCGTATTGCAGTAATCCTGTAAATCGAACCACCAGTTTTTTAGTTATCAAACTGATTTTCAACTTTGAAGAAGTGATTGTATCTGCTTACCGTTCCTCTTCAGTCGTAAACTATCGCTCTGTCTGGTGCTGCTGCTGTAGACAGTAGACGCATCCAGAAAACTAGTCACTTGATTAATGTGCTCCCTGAAACTAAATTCGCATCCTTCTTTGGGCGCCAGGGTGCTTCTGATGAACTCCAGGCAACGTACTCCAAATTGTCTGAAAAATGTGTCTGTGCTGCTCACTGCGATTGGTAGACACTCAGGATGCTACAACCAATTTATTTGTTTTTTAATTATAATTTTAAAATCTTTGTTTTAACAACTTTTTTACAAAGTTCTTTTGCTTTAAACATAGAGATATATCTTTTTAATTTCTACCATAAGTTCAGGTGGTTGGAAAGAAGCTCCCCCACGTGCACAACATTGTGGAATGCTTCCATTGAAGCCTCTACTCTGCCCAGTAGCTGTAAAAAATGTAAAATGAATATTCATAATGGTATACTAATTTATGAATGCAGAGTTTGTAATACCTGTTATATCGTGATCAACGAATTGTCCCCACTGCATGAGCATATGCGTGATGGAAGCAAGAGGGATATCTTTGTCCTCGTGTATGAAATTAGAAATGTCTCGTGCACTTGGCAATGGTATCCCCGTGACAGATAGGCGGACGCTTTCGATACCATCTTGATACACGGCTGGCATAAATCTGAGGGAAAACAATTTGTATACTCCAACACCAGACGCCTATAAATACCCGCATTAGGAAGATGCGATTTTTCTTGTCATAATATTGTAGTCTTTTGTGTTTTTATAAGGTTTTTTTACATTTTGTTATGTTTAATGCACATTTGATTGAATAATTCAATACTTGTCTCACCTTTGCATGGGTGACATCGACGACCCCCACCAAAGATTTGTCGGATTGTTACAACTTCCATCCGCAGTTCTGTATTTCAAACTGGCCGTTTTACATTGTGGGATCCCTCGTTTGGGGCACTGTCTATGCAAATCCGATTCGGGAGAAAGGGGTATGATTGGCCCCTGTCTTGTAAGTTCAGGAAATCTGAAAAAACGAAAAATTATTAGACACCGTTCTTTAAGAGTAAAAAAAAAATAACCAATAACAGTAAGGCTTTTGTTTCTACAGTGCAACAAAGCATTGGGAAACAATCGACTTGAAGATGAAATAAGTTGGAGAACAAAACGTGAATCTAAATGTTTGCATTTCAGTTTAGCCGTAAAATTTATGCGCGCTATCCATCAAGTTATGAGTGAAAATACTAGCGTTACTTTTTTTTGAAAGCCTTCGCTGCCTCGATCGTCGCGTATCCAAATCGTGCCAACATTCTTGCCTCCTCGGTCTGATCGTTAAAAGCTGCCACATATCTTGCGGGATTATCTGCGTCTAGGAAAACCCCTAAAGGACATATAATTTATACAAAAGATTTAATACATTATCTCGGGTTAAACTCAGATTGAACAGTTTAACTGGATTGCTTTTATTAAAATTTGATACAATTTTCCACCCGAGTATTTCATGCAAGGGTGTGGTTTATAAATAATTGAACAATGATCTCTCAATTTAAACTTTTAACTCTTAAATTATTAAGTATTAAAATATTTTTGAATTTGTTGAATAGAAAATGTTGAAACAAAAATTAGTATTTGAACAAATTTTATACCTTTCATATACAAACTCGGCTCCTTTTTAAGAAACAAATCATTCATGGCCTGCAAGCCAAAATTCGCCGCTTCGATGATGTCCTCCTCTTTTAGTAAGAAAGTGACATTTTCCGTCTGACCAATTTGAACTGTGTCACTTTTTTCGTCCGTCTCGATATCCGCATGACGCTCCACGACGTCGCTTGAATTTGTATTGTCCGTCAACTTGGTCGCGTTTATCCGAGTGTCCAAATTTACCGTCGCCGATCCATTTTTCCGTTTGACCTCGTCAGCCTCGCTCGTCTTACTTTCAACTGGTTTATTGTTTTTCAAAATATCCTTTAGCGTCAAGCTTTCATTCGCGGTGAAAACTCGCTCGGCCTCGAGCGGCTTTGTTTCTTGCCCGATCAAGTCTAATTCAACTTTTGACGATGTTTCATTACGAAAATCATCGCTTCGATTTGCACTACTTTTTTCTGTAATATTTTTTGCCGATGTGACGTCATTCTTCGGGCTTGCCAATAAGACGGATGTTAGGACAAGGATTAAACTAAAATTAAAAAAAAAAGTATTGGATGATTTGTTATTTCTATTTTTACTTGTTATTTTATTTCGTAATTTTATTTTTAATTTTTTTTGTACGAAACTAAAAGCAACATTTGAAAACAAAGAGTATGAGTGAGAACGATTTTGAAGAGGAAGATTCGTATATAGATTTTGTATAATTATTTGTATAAAACTTACAATAATTGTAATGACTCATTCATGATTTGATGAAGAATAATTGTTATGAACAATTAAGATGTGAGTTGAATTAATTTTACATTGTTACGATACAGTATTGTCGACAAATTCGCGAGGCTTTTTCCGACCAACCTATCAGAACACAGTTAACCGGGTACTAAGAGACGGTCAGGTTGAACGACTCGTCTTATCCACACGAGGTACCCCGAGGCACACACTGTAAGTTTTGTTTTTTCTTCTGTTTTTCTTTTCTGTATTGCATTTCTTTTTGCCGATTTTTATTTTTAATCTAACTACTTGTCCGGGATTAATCTTTTTTATGCACAGGCGAATAACACCTTAAAATCTTTTTTCATCTTAAAAACAAAACAAACATTCAAATGGAAGAAATAAATAAATGTTCAATTTTTCATCACGTTTTGCATATTATTATAATAAAAAGAATAAAAATTGTGTATTTTAAAAATCAAATGCCTAGAATTAATAAACTTTTTGGGAAAAAGTTGTTGATATTAAAGTTAAAAAAGGAAACAAAATACAATAAAAAAAGGATTAATTGATTTTGGATGGTTCTTTTTTTTTGAATATCAATCGAAAAAGGGTGATGCAAAATTGGAATTGTTAAAAATGCCAAGGTTGTATAAAAAAAGGATCAACATATAAGGAAATTTCAATTTTTAATAAATTGACACTGAATCTTCATTATTTCGAGTACTTCCTTTCTTTTTATCTTTGATATAGAAATGCACCGAGTTTAAGGCGACTGGAAGAACCGGTTTTTTGCCGATTGACCAGATAGTTTTATTTATAATCGGTACATATATTCCCCCAGTGTTTTCGCCGCTGTCAAATATATTTAAAATGCTTTATTCTTGCAACATGAATAGAAAAACAGACTCGTCGCACAAAGTACGTGATTGCATGTGAATTTTTTCACTATGCAAAGTGGTGTTTAAGTTTTGTTCTACCTTTTTTTTCGTTTAAACTTTACATAAATAGGTAACATTTTTCAATTAAAATGTTTAAAACTGAGAAACTTGAATTCAAATTTTAAATTGAAATAACTTAGAAGAAAGATGAAAAAAAAAAATTTTTTTTCTATTTGTTCGAGAGATAATCAATTCAATGGGAAGATAATTTAAAATTAGTTCAAATACTGGTTTTTAAAAATTATTTCAAAAAGTGATTTGGCAAATTTTGAAAATAGTTGAATTATGAAAATGCAAACCTTGTCAATGGCGCGCAGCTTTTTCCTGTGCTTGCAAGCTGGCAATCGCTTTTCCTGATCCATACAAAACCTTCGCTCGAACTTGAACTCTTCTTGCCGCCGTGCAAGAAGACCCAGATGCAGAAGCCGAACCTCCGGCCGTGCCATTTGAGCTCGAACCCAATTGCAAAGAGCTTCCGGCGTAATTTGCTCCTCGACAACTGGTACAACCTTCTGACATGGTTTCGATTTTGTTGTCTTTTTTTCAATTCGACACAATAGACCAAACCCTATATTAAACGAGTAAACAATTAATTTTATTATATTGTTTTTTGAAAAACCTATATTCATCATAGTAAAAAAATTTTTTTCCAACATCTAACATTACCGACTTATCGTTTTAATTTTTGTTTCATATGAGCAAATTATAAAAATTGTTTAACAAATGGAATAAAATTAGAGGTCTGTTTAGTCAACTTATGACAGGCTACCCGCTTTACTCTGGCGTATGACGGGTCGTCTATCAACAGGGGCACGAAAATTCTTTTATCGACATATTGAATGTTTGCACTTAATATAATTGATCCGATTTTTCTTTTAATTACTTCTGTTATTGTACTATTTTAATAAAAAAAGTGCTGTTTTATAATGATTGAATAATAAATGAATGTAAATAAGTTTAAATAATTAAAATTGGATTAAGAATAAATGATAATTATTAAATGAAGCTATTATAATTAAGGCCAAATTTGATGAACAAAACGGCAGTTATAGGAAAAAACGATGAGAATCTTTTTTAATTATTGAACTGATCAGTTTTTAATTATTGAAAAATGCAATAATGAAATTAGTCCGGATTTGCGAGATTCGGTCATAGTTTCCTATGACCCGAGCAATCGGGTCAATCGTGCTTAAAATGCTACCTCCAACACAACGGGGACAACCATTTTAATTGCTTTTCTATTTCATACCCAAGTTTCACGAAAAAGGCAATTATTGCTAACTGAATTTCATTTGACATCTCAACTTGTTAGAAAGGTTAATAAACGTGTAATTGGCTGGTTCTCGCTCAAATGAATGGCTTGAAATTTATGACTTATATGGCTTTACCTCAGCTAAACATTTTAATTCCAACTATTTTTTTCGCAGTTGCAGTTAGAACCTTGTTTGCTTATTGAATTCACGGTTTAAAGAATAAACAGATTACACAGAAAATAAATACAAAAGTTAATTTTTTTTTGCTTTGCTTTTTTTAATTTTTACTTTGCTGCAAAACTACGTTGTTTTTTATGTTCATCAATTACAATTGACCGCGTTTCAAAAACGTTCAATAAAATAGCAAACCGTACTAATTATGATTAAGACTGTCAAGCATCTTCTCAATAATTGTTTTGCACATAAAACTTCCTGCCTCTAATATCACGTTTCTCAACCTTCTCTTCTTTTTCTCTGACTCGTGTGCCGTTCACTATAAATGCAGAAAAATCTAGGTTAGTTATAATTTCAGACACACAGTTTTTTGCACTAAAAAAAGAGTATTTTTGCAGTCCCGTCTCTACGCGAGACAAAATATAATCCAAAAATGGAAAGTAATTTTCGCAACAACAGGGTGTTGGTAGATTGAAAGGTATGTCAGGTTGGTTCAGTTGAAATAATAAGAATTCAAAGATACGCACTTTTTGATCAAATGCAATGTTCAAATTTGCTGGATTCGCACCGAACAGATTGTTCGCTGAGGAGCGCCAAGTTTGAATTTGGCGCGGTCAGCGAGGGTTGCGCGCGCTCCTGATAACCGTCGACGCGTTACGAAATTGGCGGCAAAACTAAAATCCGCGTCCGTTTGTCGGGTGCGCGGCCAAAAGACTGATCGGCATGAAGTCTGTTTCGACTCGACTTCGTCATTGCCGCTTCTTCTCTCTTTTCTTTGGGACCCACAAGCTGCCCGCGAGGAGGGGCAATATGCTCCACTCTTGCTTGGGACTTGACTTGTTTGACTCTCTGACTCATTCGATCGTAAACTCCGTGACCGACCTAACCTTCAATCAGTAAAAATAATCCGCAGCGAATGGCCGGACCTTGTGTCCTGCATTATTCTTTCGCAACGTGCCCCTTTGCCTGCGGTCTCTGTTTTGCGCTCCTGTTCGTTCACCTTATTTTCCATCACTTTTTCAAACTCAACAATTTTTCAACCGTTGTTTGACCCATCTGTCAGAAATTTTATCTCTACTTGCAGCAAAGAAAAAAAGATGGGGAACGAAAAAATTAAAGTTGAAAATATGTTTTTTGTATCAAGGGTGCTTTAAAAAAATATATATATAAAGACGATTTTTTCATCTGGCAATGATAAGACAATTTTATGTATTATTCGCAAAGGCTTTAAACTTTGCACGCATTTTTCTCAGACATATGTTTTCTAATTGTCCATTGTTTTATACTTTCCATCCACCGTACGAGGTGAACTATATTGAGTTTAAAGTTTCATAAGTTCAGTAGAATCAGAACGGAAACGTCTAGTTTATTTGTTCTGTGTCACCGATTGGCTACGCCGATAAACTGAAAAAATATGAACAAGAACGGGGTCTCATGAAGTTTAAGTCAAACACGAAATCGTTCGATTAACCGATCGGCTGACCTGAAACAGCATTATTCTCAAGTTCATTGTACTACACTTAGTTCTACGCTGGAGCCGTAAACCGTTCTACCCTGATTTATCAACGTAAACCACTTATCAAGACTCAAACTATACATCGAAACGCCATACAAATTCTGGCGCCAGTTAAGATAGTTATTTCCTTTTCTCTTCATATCTTTTCAGATACTTTCAAAAAATACAGTGCTTTGGGATAGTAAAACATTTGCACTACATGAGTGAAATAATATAAATTATAACGCAACAGAAGAGACATTTTGATTTTGAATTATATTTATTAAAAATGAAGGATTGAACGGCAGCTGGCGAAATTGCGTGGCTGTTGTAAGACACGATGCCGGTCAATTCGCAACATTTTTGTCACGTGACAAAGTGGGTCAATTTTTTTATCACGACTTTTGAAATGGTTTGCAAAACTCAGGTCAGCCGAACAAAAGATCTCGCGAGGACGCAAGAGATTATCGTGCGACTGTCGGCGTTGCACGATTAAGTTATGTTTTGGTTGGCGAAAGGTACAGACTTGATCAAATTCTAACGACGCAAGTAATCCCGTAACTGATATCAGAAGCGAACGCCCATCAATGGGTCAATCTGCAACGAGGTCAAACGAGGGCGACTGTGGGTCGACCAATCGCTTCAAAATGCGACGCTACGCGACTCGTCCTGACAATGACTGAACACATATTGACAATCGAATTAATGACGTTAACGACCTCGTGGGATTCGAACCATCTGTTCCTCTTACGGACAATCATTTTTCATTCAACATTTTTCATCAAGATTATAAACCAACAAAAAAATTCGCAAACAAATATCTTTTGAAAATGAAAAATGCACACAACTGTTAAGTGCTGAAATATTGTTCGTTACTTTTGCAAACATTAGATTTAATTTTGAACACAAGTTCGCTAATTGAAGATTGTATATCACAAGATGGGATAAGAGAAAGGTCTCAGTGATGTAAATCTGTTAATTAATGTTACGCAAGGGTGACAACATATTGTAATAATAAACAAAAGTACCGTTCGGAGAGGAAAGATAAAGCAAACGGGACGAAAAGTCTCTCAGGATGATTTTTGTGAAATGGATCAGCTTGTGTGTTGCAATAGAGTGGGTGGCCGGTTAGGAGCGCGAGAGAAATAAAAGAGGATGTGGGTCAGCGGGACTCTTGGTCGTCAGGGTCCGGGTTCGTATCCCGCAACGTCAAATTACCGCAAACCTTGAAAAGCAGGCCGTCAACTAACAATAATAATTAAAAAAAGCAAGATTATCAATCTTTTATAGCTCGAGCAAGTCTGTAATTATTATTTTCCTTTTTGTAAAACGAATTATGGTAAATATTTTTGGAGGAAAAATAATAAACTGATTGAAATTATATAATCCTTTTTATTTCGTGCGATTACTTAATACAGTGAATATTAAAAAATCATATCGTAATGGAAGAATGATTTCTAAAACAACATATTCTCTATCGTACAGATAGAGCAAGATTTTTCGCGCAAGATTCTGTTTTCTGTAAGTCATGACAATTTTTACTGTAAAATTTCGTGGCTGTCCATTTAGTATTATTTCTATGTTGTGAAAATTAAAAAGATACCCATGTAAAAACTACACGTGATTATCATCACATGAATCATTATTTTTATCTGGGTAAATATTTAAACTTTGAATATTAAAAATTATGAGAAAATATAAACATGTTTTTTCATTTGAAGGACAATTTTATCACAAATTCGTAAACATTGCGATTGATATGTCAATAATTGCGAAATACTTTTTTTTTGCACGCTAAATTCTCATGTGGTTAATTCCCTGTACTGGATTCCGTTGCCACACAAAAATGTCAACTACCTCTCTCCCACAAAAATTGTGCAATGTGTAAACATATTGACACGGTTGTGTAAAAAATTAACGGCTTGAAAAATTCAGTCGAAAATTGTGATTATGAGGTGAAATTCTTTTTTTTAATTCGATCATTATATAAGAAATGATCCTTCAAATGCATTTCCATCTCTGATCAATCAAACTTCAAAAAATTAATAATAATTAATGGACAGTCACAATTCGCAGTTTCTCGTTTCCCGTCATATGATGACAAAATGTATAACTTAAAAACAGTTTTTAGTATCTAATAAATAATTTTAAAGATTTATCGATTAGCATAATCTCTATAATTATATGTCCTCGTATATTTACATCTCTCATAAGCGAATTTCACGGCGTCGCCGGTTCCCCATAGTTTTTAAGACAAAATTATTGAGCCAAGCGCATGTACATTCAACATAGATATACACTAAAAGTGTTGATAATTGCATTTTCTTATCACCGTATGAGCAGTCAATGTTCTTTCATTCATAGATTTGTCACTTCAATTAGCGATTTTTCTTTTATTCCCAAATACAAATTCTAATGCCGGTTTTTATATTTATTCAAATTTTGTTCCACATACGAGAACAAACAAAATATAAAAATTTTAATAAAAATAATTATTTAATGTGAAAAAGACATTAATTACAAATAGAGTTTTCAGCGAAATGTAAATAAAGGAAACGTTAAATGTTGGAACAAAATAATAATCATCATTTTAATTCGTATATTTGTTGATGCATTTATTGTATGTTCTCAAAAAGGAAGATTAAATTAAATTTACGCATTACAGAGGCGTGTATGGAAATATATAAAATTAACAACATACTGCTTTTAATTAATTATGACAATAAGATGCATTTTACTATTTATTTTACTATTCGTTATTATTTTCACATTTGTTTCGTTTTATAAATTATTACGGTCTATGTACACACTTCGTCTGTTAACATTGCAATGACAAAACAGAATCATAATTGATGTAATTGATTTTTTTTTCATCAAATTGGTTTTACAATAAAATATTTGCACACTCACATCACGCTCTATAGCTACAAATATTTTTGTCTCATTGAGAATAAAATATTCATGCTCTGGTACAACATTCGTTTCTTAAATTATCACGATTTTTGTTACTTTTTTTTTATTTCTGTCATTTTTTATGTCATATATTACTAACAATAAAATTCGTCATTTTATATTCGTCTGAAATTTCTATTAATATTATACGAATCAAATTGTAGGACTTGAATGCTCCTGATGCCCAGCGTTTTGTACAACAAATGTAAATATTTCAGAAATCATTTATGCAAAATAATCCAATCGAAAAATATTTCGTCTTGTAATTTGTATCAACTGTTCTGAGAATTACTTATTTTCAGACAAATTTATTTGCGTTTATTAATTTTCTCTTCTTTCTCTTTGAAATCTACCAAAAATGTGTATAAAATTTATTATATAGGAACTTAATAATTATATTTTGTATAATTTTTCTGTCAAGGCAGTAGTAACATTGTGCAAATTTTGATTCTGCTCAATATTACAATATTAATTAATATACTCTTAGCAAACTGCATGTTTTCAAACGAATTCCATTGTAATTACGTTACTACTACCTTTAGCAGGATCGTATTAAAACGAAAAGAAGTTTAATTGATTAATAAAGATGTCGCTTTATTTTATTTATACAATTTTATAATACAAATTCGAAATTCAATCAACTGCTCCATTAATTATGAAATTAATTTATTTCGATTTATTCGTTGAGAAAAGTTCTTAATTACATTGCATGTACAATAATACTGTGGTATCGTTCCTCAAATTAACAATAAAATTTTATAAAAATATATACTTACAGATCATATTAAATTTATACTTTCAAACAGGATTTAAATTGATAATCAACTTATAATCTTGTGGACACAAATTTGCGCTTAATAAATTGTTTTGTTATTTCAACTTAAACTTTTGCAAAGTTTACAATATATATACACGTGTATTATCTACATTACAATCAGTCTAAATACATGTTTTAATACGATCCGTTTTGATTGCATATATTAAAAACAGAAAATTATGCAAAGAAAAATAAAAAGCATGAATGCGTTGCTGTTGTAACTTTATATCAGGATCTCCTATTTGAATGTATGATATAACATTAATATAGACTATTCTAAAGCAGTCTATAAACCCCGTCTTTATAATAACATCGATACGCCGTTATCTATAGTCAAGTCTTTTATATTATTTTAATCATACGAAAGGTTGAAACAAAAATCGATTGTTTTATCAAAAAAAAAAAAAAAAAAAAAAAAAAAAAAAAAAAAAAAAAAAAAAACCAAAAATAATGGAAGACCATATAAAAGTATATTTTCGTTTAAATTAAATGTCTTGCACAGATCAATGGAACGCATCAAAAATATATATAAATTATTGCACACAGAAATTTTCAATGCACAACATTATTCGCTTGAAATTTCAAGATTACACTGATGTGAAAATTGCACACACGAACGAATTACACTTTTCTCCAATAAATCATAAATATTTTTTATGCTTTACAATTCAATCAAAGAACATGATCTTCAATTCGAAAACCAATTCGCGTTGCTAACGAAAAAAGGTTGATGCATTTTTGCAAACCAGTGCAATGAACGAATATTCCATCATTTTTCATCTCCTATCGTACCATTTTTCTAGTAAATATTTCTTTGAGCGTTTTGCAATAATAACATTAATTAGACGTTTAACATTAATTTTCAAACTTGACAGCAGTTGTTTTTATAAAACGTTAAATTTGTTCATTTTTATAAGTTGTATACTACAATTTTTGTTTGCATTTTTGGCGAACAATTTTAACCTCTGATTTAACATTTATTCTAAAAAGAATGTTTAACCGAATTTTTGTCAGATTTAATCGAACGACTTAGAAAATTGGCTTGTTCTCACACTTACTGTTACTATTAAATTCGGAGTCAACTTAATGGTACGGTAATTTAAAAATACATCGCGCGATTAAACGTTTCTCTCTATAATTGAATATCTACACAAATAATGTAATTACATTTGATTTGAATTATAATTTATTTCATTTCGATCACAAGACGTTGCAAGCACGTCACATCTAAACTCTTTTGGTGTATAACATTTAGCATCTGGATGCAACGGACGCAACGAAGTCACACCCGTCGTCATCTCTCGTCAATAACACTGAGATCGGTACCTAAAATATAACATTACTATCTTGAGTATTTCGTACGATTGGTATAAGGTAGATTCTCAGAATCCTAGTACCTTTTTTAATTTTTAGAGGCGCAATCCATCCCCGCTTTCTTCGTTTATTCGATCGTTTTAAATACTTAGTCGTTTCATTATTTAGTTCTGTTGTTTTTGTTTTCGGCGCTAAAAAATAAATCCTCCCCTCTGAAATTTCAACCCCGAACAATGACTTAAGAATAATATAGTTTATACAAAATTGGACTTGATTCGTATGCTCTATCTTTTGTTTGATGATTTGGTACAAGTCAGCGGTGAGGTTGGAATCGTTTCGCGTGATATGCTCTTAATTGTTTGTGTTACGCTACAAGTAGGCTGTATGTTTGCTGCTGTGCTCCAAAGCGGCGAGCACGTCTTGCTTCTGCCTCACGTAGAGACGGCCCTTCTTCCAAGGATTTTGCAACTGGAGGGGCTTGAAGTCGTCGCGCAGACACCTCTCTCGGGCGCCGATCACAGCCACCAGACAAAAGTTGGGCAACTCCTCGGCCGAGTAGATGGGCCCTTCTTGACCTTTTAGGACTACAGCGGTGTTGAGCTGTTTCACAACGAGGTCAACAACTTCCCGCGCTGTCGTGCGAGGAGTCACATGCAGTTTCAAGCTCGTACCGGACGCCAAACCAGTTTCATAGGCCGCGTACACCTGGACCAATTAAAATTTCATCAGTTGCAAACGTATATTACACAGAAGAATATTTAATTTCATAATTTCGTTTTTTTTTTCTTAAAAAAGGAACAAGAAGAAAAAGAATTAAACCAAAAGTACCTGCAGGATGCCGGGTAATGGTGCAGGCATAATCGCAGCGTCATCTTTCGTTGCATCCCCCTGACTTTCCTGGGGGCAGCTGGCCATTGCCGCGACAGTCACCGTCGGCTTGGAAGCTTTGATTTTGGCATAGTTGTGCTTCTGAACGGACGTCGTGTACTCGTCGCTGCTGATCGAGTGCATGCTATCTGAGGTCGTGTTACTGACGCTGAGCAAGCTTGTCGTGTTGGTCATAGCAGTGGAGACGCTCAGGAGGGAACCCCCATAGACGATGGGTTTGATGCTCAGTAGAGGACTGGTGCTCGCAGAAGCCGAAGTCACCGTCGTGGACCTGCTGCGTGGATTGTGTTTGTAAGTCCCCATGAAAAGGGTGTCTTCGGATTTTGAAGGTGGCAGTCGAGCATTTTGCAGTGCTATGAGGTGTTGGCTGGCACTGCTCCCCTTGCCACTTATCGGGTAAGATGCTTTTGCAGGCTCAGAGGCTGAAGAAACGGTCGACGTGTTACTGCTCTTCCGAACGTACTGGCCGCTTGGCAACTGCTGCTCGCTTTTGCTTAGCTCTGTTGTCAGAAGATTACTCGACGAGTTGGTGATATTGGGCCCTGGCCAACTTCCGCGCCCAGGACTCTGCTTCACGAGTTTGGGATCTCGCGGGGGCAGCTGCAGCAAACTACGTTTCAAGCTGTTACCACTGCCTCGGTTGCGGTCCAGACTCAGCAGGTGTCTCATGCAGATGCCAGCAGTTTGAACACTTGTCTGCAATGAGAAACATGGTGTTAATTTAATCGTGATTCATAGACTTGTTTCAAGCTCTGATTTCTTAACCCCAGCCAGTTTTTATTTTTATTCATCTTTGAATGGGGATTAACCTCAGCCTTCATTTTTTGAAGTCAAAATACGGTTGAAATTTGAATTTTTATAGTTATAATTTTCAAGTTAATTTTTGTAAAGAAAATAATAATAATAATAATGAATTATGACTAGAAGAGAGAAAGAACGACAGTTATACATTATACTGAGCTGTTCCTCTGTCTCTGGCGAAGCTAATGACATCGATGAGCCACCTGGCACCTTTCCACACAATGTTGACCTGGGTTTGCAAATCCTGTAGCTTGGTCAGCTTGTCTTTGGCGATGGTCAATTCAGAAGAACTGAACGCTTCTCGATGATTATGCTGCGCCTGCGCAGTGTCGAGTTCCAAAATACAACTCAATCTCGAGTAACGATTGATTACGTCCTTCTGGTAGGTGTTGAGGTGGATCATCTCAAACACCTGGATTGGCAAGGAGAGCAGATCGCCTCGCTGGAGGAGAATCTCCTTCGTGCCAGGGACGGAACAGGCGGTCTCTGCGGGAGGGACGGCTATCAAAAATGCCACGTCGTGAGTCAGGTCGATCACCTCCGCGTCGTACAGTCTGTGAACAAGGGAGTCCTCCGGATTGATTTCCATCAGGCTGAAAAGTCTCCTCGCGGCCGACGACACTTGGTCCACAAATAGTTTCTGTTGCTCTGTGCCTTGGGATTCGTTTGATGCGTTTTCCTTCTCCTCGGAATCCGGCGTGTTCAAAGCGTCTGTCGCTTGGATTCTTGTCATCCTTTTCAAGTAGTCCCATTCGTCTCTGCGAAGAATTGTTTGATCAATCGTTTGATATTTTGAGTCAAAAGATGTATCATAGATAAATAAGGTTAGTGCTTTTTATCTGTATCTTTTTAACAAATCTTTGTAAAAATTTCTTTGCTCAATACAAAATTTATTGAATAAAATGAAAAATTGAAATTGAAAGAAAATAATAAAATGCTCAAATTTGACAAACTTGACAAAAATTATGAAACTAAACTGGTTTAGTTTAATATTTTATAAAGTGTATTTATATTGGCTATAATATAGGTCGTAAGAAAAGTTGCATATAAAATGTGATCAAACGTTTGGGAAACTTATGAGATTACTTTAAAGTAATTTCCTCGATGGATGTTTATGGCAAATGAAGTATATCCCACAATCGGTTGTTATGCAAGGAGAATTTTATTCTGAATTTTATCCGACCGGATTTTATTTGAAAATGAAAGTCCAATGAAAAGAAAAGTTGAATATTGAAAACAAAAAAGTATGACTGTAAAAGATACTTACGCGGAAACATGAGAGTTTTCTCTAATTTTGCAATGAGGTAGAACGTTTGGCGACTTGACTGGAACGACGACCTGAATAAGGTCAACGCTGCTCTGCATTTTAAGGTAACCTAAATACAGGCCTTTGGACAATTTAATACTGCTGACTTGATGATACGTTATTTGTTCTTGAATGCTGGCCATTAAAATATCCGCAACATTGCTGTCTTCGTGAGTGATAATCTTCTTAGTAACCTTACTTAGAGGCAACCAACGACTATTCAGAATAGACACCAATTTTGGTGACTTGACAGAGTTAACGGTCGAAAATACCAGGGTGCCTTGGACATCTCTAATAGGTTTGTGGTAAAGTTGACCGAGATCCTGTATACTTAGAGCAGCCTAAAACAAAAAACAGATCATTAGTTATCTCGTCACCTTACTATCACTACTTTCTATTCTTTTTTAAGGAAGCTGATTTTGATATTGTTATTAATTAAAATTATTATTATTATTATTATTATCAAACAAATATCCTCCTCTTTGACCTTTCAATATTTTGCTACGACATTTTTTTAATTCAGTTTTAAACTTTAATTTTATATACAACCAACGGAAAGTAAATAAACTCATCGTTAACAGATATAGCATGCAAAATTAACATAGAAAATGTGACCTGCATCTGTGCAGCAGCCTGCAACAATTTAATTCTAAAATGACTGGTGGAACTACTGTGGCTTTTCTCCATCTCTTGTCTTAAGGTTTTGACGTCATCCCACGTACAGGCAACCTTCATCAACCAGTGGAAATCATTATAGATGCAGCTTGGATAAGTTTCATCGACTTCGATGACCGGGAGGAAGTCCTCGTTCGTGACCAGAACTTTGTCCTCGTGATAGAGCAGACAGGCCAAAAACACGCCCCGCTTGAGACTCTTCTGGAACTTGCTGGACACCGTGAAGCGCGCGGGAAGGCGAATGGCGGCCTTCTTTTTGTGATTTCGACGCTGTACAGCCGGCGTTTCCTGGCTGTGGTCCGGACCCCGAACGTCAGTGAAGAGGGTGTCCAACTGCTCAAGTCGTCCGGCGAACCGCGGCACTCGTCCGTCTATGTCGCGCCAACCTAACGAAACCATTTAGACAATTACGTTACCATGTTAATGTTTAACAGGCAAGGGATGCTGTGCTTTTCTTAAGGGGTTCGCAATACTGCGAACTGGATAAACCAAATTAATGCGCTCGCGGGTCGCACTTAATTGTGCAAGCGGGAGTTGTCGGTTTTGAAACCGTCGGTATTGAATTAATGAAATAAGTTTGCATGCTCCTCGCGTCAGGTTACATTCTGTGTCTAATTACAATACAAGTTGAAATTTCCGCTCTATTGCATTGAAATTATACTTTGCAGTCATTCGGTTGGAATTATTGATTCACAATGAAAAGTAAGTATCTGCGCGGTCTGCACAAGTGTCTTCTATTTATATCGTCATCAATAAACAAAAATTAAAAATACTTTTGTTCAATGGAACATAGTGGAAAGATTAAGAGTTGAGTTTTGCTCCCCCTCTCTTGAGGTAGAAAATATGTGTTATTTTGTGCGAAAAATAATTTTGATCAAAATTGCAATTTAAAGTTGTTGAAGGTACACTCACTGCTAGGTGTAACGTAAGCAGGTACAGAACTTCTAAATCTACTATATCCTTTCAAGTTTCCAGCAGCGGCGCGAAAGTAATATCTTTGGCCCTGTGTCAGTCCGTCGATTCTGCATTCTCTTTGCTTCATGTCCAGAACTTCACGCTCGCCGCATACAGTGGAAAAATCCTCGCTGATGCTCCACTGAATTTTAAATTTCGTACAAATAGGAGATTCATGTAAATCGGATTCATGAAATTTCGCTGTGATCGACGTAGTTCCAGTTACATCTATGGTCACAAGAAGAGGAATGTCCGGCGGTCCTGAAATCAGTTTCCAAATCTTTTATATCTACTTGTTAATCACGTTTTAATCGGGTTACAAGCAATTATTGACCCAGATTTTACAAAACTAGTCACTGGTTTAGTTCATGGTGAGATATTGATTTTATAAGTTTTCATTATTCGAAAAACAGTTGTGATTCGATAAGAAATTTAATTACCTAGCAAAATACTTTAAATAAACGAAATATTTTACAATGATTTCATCCACACGAAGACTCGTTAATAACCTGCTGCATCTGTGCAGCGTGAGAATGTATATCGATTGGTTTAACGAAGAAGGTGCTGTTCCAAATTCGAACTTGAAAAAGGTGCTATTTCAAATTAAACTTGAAAAAGGGATTATCTCGGAGTAAAGTTAAAGAAGGTCCTATCTCAAAAATTGCTCGATAAAAACAAAATTTGTTGTCCCCCATTTTTAAGTTTTTTTGGTCAATTTTAGTATACAATTTTAATTTTGTCATGAAATTATACACGATAGAAAATTTGAAAAACTTTTGTTTACAAAATTTTAATCCACCATGATAGCATCTTCTTCAAGTTTAACTTGAAATAACATCTTTTTCGAATTCGAATTTGAAATAGCACCTTCTTCGTTAGACCCATCGACATCATCTATTTATATGAAAATGTTGTGCAAATATAATAAACGAGTACTCAGATCTCATAAAGTTGTGACACAACGATGTAATAGCCTACAATTTTCTGTTCTTCACTATTTACTATTCTTTACGAAATGAAACTGTAATCTAATTTTATTCAATTTATTTCATTTCTAAATATATAAAAGCTTCGCTGATTGTATTCGCTCTTTTTTATCTCAACATTTCCATCTAATAATTTAATTTCATTATAAAAAGCACGTGGAAAATTTTATTATAAAATTTTTTTTAGTTTCAGTTTTCATTTCTTTGATGCTCGGAGTATGAAAAATGTGTTAAAAATTGTTGAACCATTAGCTGAAACTATGAGTAGTTTTGTGATTATTGAAATGTCTCACTACAGATTGAATTTGGAAACTTACTGGCTTGGTCAAATCCAAGCAACATTTTACGTAGAGCCCTGGCTCTACGTTCCCAGAGCGCCAATTGTTTGTCTTCGGTGTTGCCACCACAGCTAGTGAGATTGTTATGAGGAGCTGAGAAGCTGGATCTGTGGCTTGACGGGTCTAATAAATTTAAACCGTCGTTTCCGCATGAACTGCCGCCCAATTCCTGGATTCTGTGCTCGACCTCCGACAACAATGACGCCAAATGGCCACCCAAAGATTCCGCCGATTTAACTGTAAATAGATTCACAAGCTTTATACAATGCAAGCAATCTGGATCTATTCAAATTTTTAAATCTTTTCTAGAATGATAGTTCATTTTTGTATCCATGTATTTTAATTTTTTTCGTAGTATAATTCCCGCTTTTCCCGCCGAATGCCAGCACCCTGAATGTCTATTTTTGAATTCCAATATTACATTTCGTATTAATTAAGTATCGTAGTAGCTATCAATTTATTTTTAATCATTATTATAAGGTCTCCTCAAGGCTGAGGCCCTTTTGCTAGCGTAACGTCCAGCATTACACTTCTGGTGTAAAATCTCAATTTCGTGAAATAACCCCTGGCGGTAAGACATATCCATGTCAAAATAAACAACAAACAGAAGATGGAAAAATTGAACCAAACTCGACAATAGAAAGTTGAGGCAGAAAAGGGATTTTTAGTTCCGTTTGACTAGAGCCGGATCAGTGAGTTCAAAGCGAATGCAAATGCGAGCCGATCGACATTGTAACTAACAATTTTCGATCACGTTTTGCATGAGTTGGAAATAAATTGTAGATGCTTCTTCTAGTTCTCGTCGGATACACATGTCGATTCGTCAAAATTCACGCTCGAGCAAAGTAGAACGTTTTAAAAAAAGCGCGCGTAATCAACCGGCTAATACGAGCTTGTCAATCTTCGTTTCCATTCCACAAAATGAGTCGGGAATGGGGAAAGAAACGTCAAAACTTCATTTTTTTTTTCATTAAATCTCCTTGCAATACATCTATCTACCTCTTGAGTTTTATTTCTCATGTCAGATTTATAACGTGAGATATCGGGACTGTCGTTGAATTTTATTTATGTCCTTTAGATTTCGACGTTATATCACACACCGCGTAAAAGCGGTCGTGAGCTTTACTACTTATTACGTCATAATTCACAAACTATGTCAGAATAATTTTAATTGCTTTGTGTTTTAACGGTGCTTTGATTTCTTTACACGGAAGGCAAGGCTTTTTTTATCGCCTTTTTTTATTTATTTTCATCGCGTAAGCAAGTTTCCAATAGTTGAATAAAAAAATGGGCTTTACTTTTGTCAACTTCCTCGAACCGAGCTACTGCTTTTGGTGTGAAAGTGAATTAATATTGTCCACGAAAGTGTGAAATTAAAGTCTGATTGTTTGCGAAAAAAGTGCGTCCATAGGATTTTTTTTCCTGCGCGCGGTCAAAGCAATGAGGACTTTTCTATAAGGTGGATTTTCGCATTCGAAGCGAAGGTCCAGAAAATTGAATGGCTTAGTTTCACTTTTTACTTGCGGTTTATTGGAATCATCTCTACGATTCAGCCATGCGATGTGTTATTGATTAGATCTTATCAAATCTGTTTTCAAGCACTTGAAAAAAAGAAAAAAGTATTTTCTAGTGATTATCTTATTTGTCTGTTGTATTCTGAAAATATATTAATCGCGTTATATATTTTACGATAATCATTGACGGTTATTAGCTCTGTTTACACTAAAATATAGCCATTTCGTCAAAGCAGGCAGTTAAATATTAAAACGGTCAAGCGTTACCAAGTTTGATCAGTGTGCTGCGAATGACACATTCATCTTTCGGTCAAGCAAATTAGTTCTCTGTTGATCATTATCAAATTTTTCATCGCGAAAATCAATACTGCCGAACGAAATGTGAAATTCCACGTTACATATTTATGCAATTAAAAATAAATTTACATTTAACATCCCGGAAAACACACTTTTCACAATTAAACCGAATTCAACCAAATCAAAAACTATTTCATCCACTTTTGATTTGATTTTTATTAAAAATAATAATCGATTGCCAATAATTACATTATCTGCTATATTTTTACATTTTAATTGGTATATTTTGATGAAAATTTATATTTAGACCTCTTGGAAGTATTCTCAGAATTTGTCGAAGGAAGAAAAGATGATTGTATGAATAATTGAAAACGCATCATATTTAATTGAAGGTGATACTAAGAAAAAGAAAATTAAACTATCCATTTGTTCGTAACTCGGTTTGACGTTAGCCGATGATTTAATAGAATCGGGCGTGCAAAATCGATGCTGATATTTACAAGAGTCTGACATAGAGAACGAACAAGTCTCCGTTGATTCTTCTCTGACTTTTCTGCCTTTTATTCATTATGATTTGACAGAATTATAAATTACTTGTTTTGCTATAACGAAATCGCCATTACCAGACGACGAAACAGTCGACGAATCAAAGGAAAAAAGAAACTTAAAAAACGCTGGATAAATTTTTCTTCGTACGAAAATCAATATCGCACAAATCCGCGTGTTATAATTGGAATTCCGTTTATTCAGTCGCGATACGTCGTTCTGAAAATTCCTACGTGATAAAATTTTTGAACATTTTTTTGTCGAGTACACCAAAGTACACCGAAATTGGAGATTTTGTTCACACGAAGTATTGGTTTTTCGTTGTTCAAATTGGTCGAAAAAATTGGAAAAAAGTGTTGATTTATCACCATCTCAGAAACGTACAACTTGTTATTGGTGATGGAGTAATATTTTTATCACAACGTTGGAATGAAATAAAAAATATCCAAATATATGAGATATATACATGACATATATGTAACACGTATATTTTTTATATAGAAAAATGTTTTTAATAACTGGCTTGTGAATGAGAAAAAAAATGGACTTTGATGCACTTACATTGATTGCCTTCTCGTGCTCCAAATGCAACCAACATTTTCGCTAAAGTTCTGTTGTTGCTCAAAACTGCAACGTCAAGTGGCGATAACCCGTCAGTATTAACGCTGAAAAAAAGTTAATTCAATTATGTAATTTCCTATTATTAAGAAATATGTAAAGCAGAATTATGATTGATCAGTCTTAAAGATTCGGAATAAAATTAAAACAAAAAATGTCTGAAATAGTGAGGCTAATTTATATTTATGTAACTTTATTGTCCGACTAATTGAACCATTATATCACCATCAGGCGCTTAATTAAAACTTGATTTATTTCAAATAATAACAGCTTTGCAAAAAGCGCCTGTCCGTTTTGCCCAACAGTCATTATTTTTTGTTAAATTGTTGAACGAATGGCGCCAGATATTGTTTCTGCAGATGAAACTTTTTGTTTACCCTTTTGCTCCTTTGAGGTTTTTTGTCCCGAATAAAAGTACATACATCCGCGGCTTTGTATCGACTTATTGGCCAGATGATATTATTTGATAACTCAAAACAACCAAGAACTTTTCACAAAAGACCGTTCTGGTTGCTAAATAATAGAACTTAAAAAAATCTTTAAAAAAATCTGCTAAATATATGACAAAAAACTTTGACCCAATTGGCGAATCAAAATTAAACGTTAAACCAAATTTTGTTGATTGACAATGTTTTTTGTTTACAAAAAATTATATATTTTTTAATCTTACCTCCTTAATACATTTAAATTTAACTTAAAACGAATCATTGAAAGAATAGGTGCATGGTTCATTTGGATGGTGTATTTTTTTAAAAGTTAGTTTTCTTGTTAAAAGGATTTTTTATGAGTAAAAAAAAGGGGTGTCAAAGTGAGAAATTGAATTTTCAGCGCACCTATTAACATCGACGTCAGTAGATTCCAAAATGGTGCGCGCTTTGTCCAGATGACCGTGCTCGACCGCTCCAAAAAGGGCTGAAACAATAAACGCATTTTAGTACTACAAAATTCTATTCGACAGTCGCAATCGTTTTTATGGTTAATGTCAGCATTGGTGTGTGTTAATACAACGTTTAATTTTAAATGCCACATGGATTCAAATGTCAAATTTGCTGCATAAATGTGGCGGTTTACGTTTAGCACTGCCTGGTATCGATTCAATCGTATCTACATATATTAGTACCGCGTTTCATCCTACTACATTTAATGTGATATGTAATCAAAATGTTGAATGAATAAACAAAAACTAATCTAGAATGTAAACAAAAATGAGTCAAGAATTTTCAACTTTTATCAAACGTTTACAAAATTCCAAGAATATTGTCAGATTTTGTGTAACAAAAAGATTGGAATGAAAAATGGATTTGAAACAAAAGTATTGTTGGCGTTTCAATTGACCTGGAACAATTGTAATTTCATACACCTGAAAAGTTCATGGCAGAACCGGGAGTCAACATTTATATTAGTACATAGATGTGCGAGTTGAGAATTGGTGTAAACATCATCAAGGAATAGGAAAATAAAAAGCGCAAACAAAATAAATTGTACCATGCAAATGTATGCTGAGGGAAGACTGTGCTGCGAGCAGATTGATATGAATCGACGGCAAGTTGTTCGTTTGGTGGTGATGCTGTTTCTTTTTTCCGAATCCCTCCAGGAACTCCATTCCTTGCAGCGAATGTAATTCTACATGCAAAAACAAAATCAAAAGATAAAAAACCAATGTGCTCATAATCAAATGACAAATAAAAATTAAAGGGATATCTCTTAAAATTGCCAGAGTTCGTACTTTTCAGTCAACTTAAAGGATATTGCATTTTTCGACGGGATTTCATTTGTTTTTCAATAAAAATCAATCAATGATTTATGATTTTGATTTTTGGTAGAGAGTCAGGGTGGATAAATTATTCAATGAAATGAAAAGGCAAAATAATCTGAGATGCAAGACAGAAGCTTTTTTGTCTGAGAAGAAAATCAAAATGCATCGAAGAATAAAATAAATTGTGCAATCATGGCTGATAACAGTTTAAAATTATGTTGTACATCATTGTTCGGATGCCAGTGACTCAAGATTGATTTCCGTTCGAGTATAGCTTGGTGCTGGTATGTAAACCGCAGTTGTCGGCTAGATAATATTCAGAATATTTTGTACCTTGAACCACCTTAACATTACATGTTGAGTGGTTAACAGTAAAAATAGCAACTTTCAAATATCAATGAGCTTTAAATTTTTATATTTTGTATAGCTCATGTTTTTGAATTTATTGATAAATCGTCTAAATTTAGAAGAGAAGAACGTTTAGACTTTCTTATCTTATATCTATTCATTGAGAATTAAAACGAGTTGCATTTAATTTGGTATATCATTTCAAATTTATTGAATCAACTTTTAGTTCGGATTTGGATTGGAGTTCGCTTGAGACAGAGCAAAGATTAATTACTTAACAGTGCACTTTATCAAAACAATGGCGAAGCAGGAAAGTAAACGTCTAGTGTGTATACACCAAGTTTAACAATCTGTTCATGCTTCGCATTCAACTTTTTTTCCTTTTTTCACTTTTCCGATACTTATTTTTAATCAATTGTTTGAACAATGGTCGCTATTACCGATCGTTTCTTTCTGCGACAAACATAAAAACAATAATGGTGATTTGTACATTCAATATTTCCAATCTATTAGAGCGCTTTCTTATTATTTATTTGTAAATTTTGCATGAAATTTCTTTTAATTTTCACGTGTAATAAAAAGTACGTGAAAAAATGCAGCTGCGCTGTTTTTTTATAAAGCAAATATTAAAAAAAAAAAAAAGAAAAAGTTTTTTGCCTAGTCTTTTACATTATGCAGTAAAATGGAGCAATTGCATTTAAGCGCCGAGATAAGAAATTAATTACCAATCTCTCGCCTGGTAAAAGTCAAAGCGGAGAGTTTGCTCATATAAATTAGCTTAACAAGAGGGAGAAAACAAAAACGTTTAAAAACTTTTTTTGTGAATTTTGATACACGTTTCAAGTCTAACAGTCGAACAATTCGATTTAAATAGGTGACTTTTCAGTCGTACTTGTGTCATCGGAGGTGACCGTGGAGAAAAATTGTTCCTGTTCCAGCGAGTTGAGATCCTTCATCGATTTGGCCATCTTTTTTCTCTGGTGCTTGCGCGAACGAAAACTGTTGCCTCTCGTGTTGTTCCAAAAACTTGTTAAATTGTCCACCCCGGACCGATTTTTTGACTTTTCTTTTTTTCCCTCCTTCTTCTCAAATTCGCTGAGGTTTTGATGGGAGCTCGATTTTTGGCAAGTGCGAATGTTTGGCGACGAGCCGCCAATGACAATGGTCAAAGGCTCCTCAATCTCTACTTGTTCTACAATTTTTGGCTTCTCAATTTTTGGTTCTTCAATTTTTGGCTCTGCATCTTTGTCCAGTTCGTGAAAAAAACTCGACATGGAGGTATCGAGCGAACTGTCCAGACAGAAATTTGGATTTTCATAAGAGTTGTACTCTTGTTCCAATTTCTTCTTTGGTTTGACCCCGAGGAATTTGCTCGTCAAAGACAGTTTTTGTTTCAGTTCGTCGACGATCTCCATTTCCTGGTTGGTTTTCTTTCGCTGGTCCAGCAGCTTCTTGTGTGGAGTCACTTTTGGTCTCTGATAAGCTTCCTGAACGATCCTTTCCGGGGACCCTTTCGGATCCAGGGACACCGAATTCAGATCAAAGTTGGTGTTCAGTCTGAGATTTGCATGGTTGCGGATTTTTGACATCAGTCGGACGGAGGCTCGGAACGACTTCGACCGCTTGAAATTCGAAGTCCGACCGTTGGCTCGTCGAGACAACAACTCCATCTTTGGACTGGTTGAAACTTTTCGGAATCTCATGGATGCGATTAAATTATAGCGTCTTTGGGCAGAGACTTCCTTTCATCTTTGGTACTTTCAAACCTAAACGATAATGTTCCAGGTTATGAACAAAAATTGATTTTGTTTCTCAAGAATTGTGGTGGATGGCGTTATTATAATTTCTTCGGCCGTGAAATTGTAACAGAATGAATAGAAATTAAAGTTCTATTATAATTTGCAATAGTACATATTAACGTTAACTTTGTTGTAGAATTATTGACGAAAATCTTGATCGGTGGTAACGGCAGCGACGCATATTTGGATTTGAAAGTTCTAGAGCACTTGAATAATTCGCTGAAAGTTTCCATCAGCAGTGCCTCTCGAACGAATAAACTTTGGTTCCAAATAGACTTTAATTTGAAAATTGAATTTCGGTAATAAGGTTGATTTTGCAGTAAACCTAATATTTTTCGCGGAAGCTGATCGAAACTTGAAGAGCTCGAACCAACCAGCTCCAAGTTCGATATTATTTTATTGTCAGTCTCCATGGACAAAAATGAGCCTCAATTTTTATTTGCTTTGAATGTTTTGGTTCAAACAAGGTTATTTTATCTATCTTTTGTCACGTTAAAAAAAAAGGTTGTTACAAACGAATGTCGACTCTGCCACTTATAAGTCTATTCGAGTTTCAACAAGAACAAAAAAAGTTGTGCCCTACTTCTCAGAGCGATAACAAGTTGCGAATTTCACAAACAAGTGGATTTTCGGTTTGAACAAACAAGAAAACTCTGTTTTTAATTAACTTGATTTTACGTTCGAACACTTTATAAAGTTTGGATCAAAATGTGCAGTGTGGAAAATACGATCGGTAGATTGTGAACGACATAAAAATGGAACGCAGCTTAAAAGGTTGTGAGGAAGATTCGACACTGATAAATTGATACCATATTTTCTGTAAGAAAAGTATTCGATGAGATCTGATGCTTTTCCAACCGAGTTTTTCACGTCGACAACAAATTTTTTGACTCGTTTTTTGACTAATGCTTCGCGATGGCTGCCATGAATTTTAACAGGTTTTGTCGAATGGTTTTTTCAAAAGCTGATATCTCACTTAAAAGTATCTACAAATAGAAAAAATTGATATGGATTCAAAAAGAAGATGATAATACATTATTTTTAATGGAAAAAACCATAAATTTTTAATTAAAATACTTATTTTAATTCCTCAAAATGTTTTTATAGACATTTCTCGGAATGAATGAAATAATCTCTAATGAAACGAAAACTTTGCAAAAGTTTGTAAATTACCATCAGACAAATTACTATCAAGTTTTTATGCACCAATTTATGTTGAATAAAATTGCCATCATGATTGAGCATATACAAATTCGCAAATTCGTTCTCTACATGCATTTTGTCGTTGCGGAAAATCAGCGCAGTGTAATTTCTTTTTGTCAAATTGCACAAAAATGGCCTTAATAAAGTAAATCGGGAAGTGGAAAGAGTCGGTTGTCCGTAGCTGATGTTATTATTTTGAACTTGATGAAGGGTGCAAGTTTACGTACAAAGTTGTATGCATACATTTTGAGAAATCGAGTTTACTTTTCTCAGGCCTGGGCATTGTATGTTGAACCAATTTTCATTTTCAACTGTTTTCCTTTTCAACGCGCGAGCATAATTGAGTTATTAAATATAAGTGACTTGATTTGAAATTCCAAGACTGTCTATATTTTAAACTGTACATTCATTCAATTCTAATTTCATTTTAATAACAATTAATTTAAACAAAGTTGGTTCCCTGATTCAATTCAATATTAAGGGGAGACTGAAGTGAAATTTTAATTTTATGATCACTGGATTGAAAAATGTTAAAAAAAAAAAAACAAACAAACAAAATATACAAAGAATAAAATTGTAATAAAAATTAGAAAATAACTCGTTTTAATATGTTTTGAACTGTTCATTGTACAATTTACAAGTCAACATTTTAGTAATTTGATCATACAAGAATTTGAGTATGATTTGAGTATAAGAGATTGAATAGCGAGAACAAAAATTCGATTACGAAATAAATAGTAAATAAATAAAAAAAAAAAGAGATTGAAAAGAAAAAAGCAACGATGAAAGCAAAAATCAAGATTGATTTCAAGAACCGATTTAACATTCAAGAGGGTATTGAGCTCGTTCTCATAAGGCGAGCGTGCGACTGGAAGCACTGTTTGACTATCAGGTTTATTATTTACTTCAGCTTTTCACTTAGTTAATTGACTATTGCGGCCATTACGGTCAAAGCGAAGGGTTGAGTCCTAAACTACATACATCTCGGCGACAATTCTTTTTCTCCAGAGGTACTCGTTTGGTTTGTTAAGCCAATAGCTTTTATTGATAACGTCCGTTTCTGTACAGAATTACTTGGAGCAAAAACACGCAGTGCCACTGTTTCGATCTTAATGAGTTCAGCATTTTCTTCTGAGTTTGAAAATTCAATGATTCTACATTTTGACCACATCGGAAATTAAAATTGACATTAATCTTGCACTCGGTTCAAGATTTATTATTTTGATTGAATAATTAAATGATTATTGATTTAGAGTATTTCAGGAGTGATTCAGTCAGCTTCGATGGAATCTTAATTAATGTTAATTTATTAATTGGAAACCACCATTCAGAAACACGATTAAGCATACAAAATTAAACGCTTTTGGATATTGTTTTATAAATAAATAAGTGCAAACAAAACAAAATAATTGAAATACAAGTTATAAATTCTAATATACAAGATATTGGTTTTTTTTTAATAAATTTTTATTTTAAGGAGAAAGATTTTCTTTATAAATGTGAAGTTTTGCACAATCATCTGCTATGATCACTGTTCTATTGTCGGTTATAATAAAAAAAAGAGAAAGGAGAGAAAAATGAGGATGGCGAGGAATATTTTACAGCTTCCTTCTTTTGTTTAATGCCGAACAATAATTTGCGTAAGAACGCCTTTGGAAGTATAAAATTAAAAATTTAAAAAATGATGGATAATAAAAATTCGTCATAAATTAAAAAAATTATTATTACTTGAAAAAATGATTCTTTGAACATAAAAAAGTTAATTTATGGTCAACTTCAATTGAAATTTTCATCAAATATATACTCGTTGTTAAAATACATCAGCATTTCATCAAAACTTTCAACCAAATGGATCAATTTACAAATTCATCATTCGTTCATTATAGTCGACGAAGTGAATTATCATAACGGAAGATGATAAATTTTCACCCTTTGTCCACGTTATTAGCATTCGAAATTTTTAAAACTACACGTAATTCGTTCTCGTTACATAAGAAATGAAAACTAGTATGAAAAGTTAAAAATTGTTTCAAAATTATATGCCAAAAAAGGCAATTATTGAGCTTTATGAAAATCAATATCATATATCAATAACGTTTACATGAAACTATAATTTTTTTTGTGTTATTTAAATTTCAACTTAATCCTCAAATTTTGGCCGGAAAATTAATTTCAATTTATAACACAAATGACTTTTAATGACTTTTAAAGTAGAATTTTTTTTCCTTGGGGTATAGAATCTTTGTTTGCACAGACAGCTTTGTATGTAACGAATTTTTAATTATGCGGTTCTTTTCATTCAGGCGTTAATGAAATAGGGAACAATAAAGGTGTTACTTAATTTGAAATATTCGTTGATGAATCGTTACTCAAATACTTCGTGGCAGACATTGTTGCATACATAAAAAACGGCCAGCGAATGTATTTTCCTCGTATATAAGTAGATGCCAATTTGTCGCCATTTTAAAAACTCTCGTTATGAAAATAATTACCAACTCATAATAATTGGACATTTGCAGCGAAAAACAAGAATGTCGTTATAAAAGTTTTCGTAGTTTTCTTTTATTGATTTAACACTTCCCCAACAAAAATCAAGTTAAAAATTGTGCGAAAGAAAAAAAAAAAATAAAAAGTAATAACTTTCCCACGAGAAATCTAATTTTTTCTAAATGAGTAATTAAACATGAAAAAGAAAACTTTGTCTAGTTGAGCTCATGAATTTATTGGTTCAACATCAGGGAGATTCATTAATTTACTTAAAAAGTTGTAGTCTGTGCAACGCGACGTACTCATTACTTCTTGCATGAATAACCATCTTGGATTCTTGCTTGGTGAGCTCTACTTATATACATAACGAGGTGTAGGTTTTGGAGGAGCTTGTACTGATAAATCAGAAGTGTTAGTGAAAAATTCCTTTGTGTCGAAAACGGAGCGTGCGTACCAAAGGTCCTAAAGGAAGTCGACGAAAATTGCCTCATACAGAGAATGGTTAAACGAGCGACGAAACAATTCAGCCGACGGGAATGAGACTGATGTGCTCGAAAATGTATCTCTTACTTATACCAAAAAATAACTTTTCTAATTATTTTAGACTTGATTTGTAACAAAAAATCATCTTCAAATATTTTACTCCTTTAAAAAAATTTTGTGATCGAATACTTTTCTTGGTGCGAAATATATTGTTATTTTGAAGAATAATTTTATTGGTGGAAACTAGAGCTTTATCACGTCTATGTTAATTCGAAATTACTCGACGAACAAGTTGACATGTGTACTGATAACCATAGTTCGGTTGCTCTCATACGTGATTGGCTGCAGGATTATTAAACTTGCGAATGTATATACGAAATTCAAAACTGCTGTTATCACTTTGACAAGTAAGATCAGAACTTGCGAACAATATGCCAGTTCAAGGCAACTTCGAGATAATGTGCCGATAGAATGAGTTTTATGATAAACTAATTACGTCCCCGGGTACGCCAACGTGTGATTGAGTTAGACCTATTTACATGCTATTGTTTAGAAACAGAAATCTCTACCTGTGTAAGCGCCCCATCTTCAAATTTATTTAAATTAATATTTAACATTGACAATTGTGATTTTATGAACTTTTTTATTTCATGAAATCTTTCATTTTATCAACAAAATATTATGATTTTTAATTAAAAAAAGTACAGACAATCACCCTCGAAGCAAAATAAGAGAATGATTTTATTTTTCAATTTCTCCACATAATCTCAGATCTCATTAATTACAGAAAAGTCGATATAAACGTTTAAAAACAATTCATCCATTGAATTTATTCATTTTTTTTAATTTAAAATAATTCCCTCGCTGCCATACCACAAAAAACTGAAATATTCAATCAAATAATTCTCAATTCACTTTTTTTACTGTCAAAATAAAGTTGTGCAAACATTGCCTATGAAACAAACTCAATTTCTAGACATCAAAAATTCACAGCTTCAAGTGGACGCTGATTCATTAATGTGGGACATACAATTTCGTAGAATGGTCAAATGTTTTTGGAATTTTTAATACTAAATTTTTAATACTTAAATCAAATAATTTTGAAATTGTTATAAGAGTCTTAGTAGACAAACATTAACAACATATTACAGAATTAGTCATAAAGTGTTAAAATTAATATAATTAATTATCACTTGAAAAACACAAGTTTGACTGTACCACACGTCCCACCTTAATCAAAACTAAATCCCTTTCAAGTCGCAAGACTTGTCAAAAAGTTATTTCCACGTACGGAAACCCAGTTCGTAATTTCGACACGTCCTTCCCATAATCAAGAGAACATTCATTCAACACAACATCAAAGAAAAAATAGTAAATTATGTGAAGTAAATGAGGAAAAAAGGCCTCTCCCCGCCCATCCACCACATTTCGTCTTCCAAACTGACAGCACTGTCGCGTCTTCTCTACTTTACCGATCGCGCGAGGAAAACCGGCGAAAAATTTGATTTCGGCCACTGGTTTTTTTTAAACGTGCACTGATTACGATGGTCGCAACACTTTTGCGAGCTGGCTGGGAGTTTGACACACCACCCGCGACTTTCTCCTGGCAACGTTAACAACAAACCACTCGTGCAATCAGCACGATTCACAAGCAAACGAATAATCCACGCACGAATCACTCGCGTGGCGTTCATTGCCGCTCGGTGCTAACCATGGGGCTAAACAGCTGCCCTCCCCTCGAGCAGTCCCACGACTTTAGGACCCCACCACGACTTTTTCCCCTCTCGGCCGCTTGATCTCTCGGCCCATCTGGTTACCGATTGTTTCTGACGAAGATCACATTCCGATGGCCACGATTCGCCAACTCGTGCATGGCGTTGATCAGCGGTTGATTGATTAGAGGTAATCAAACTGCGCTCTCAATTTTGGGCTGCCCACCCACCCCTCATCAGGGAAAAGATTGAAGCCATTACCAACAATGAAAGGATTAGCATCGATTGTGTTTGCTAATTAAAAGTTGGCCCAGGCGTCTTTGGAGCCTGCGGTTGTCACGTTGATACAAAGTAAGGTAAATGTCCCAGTTAGTGATCGTGTACCTATTAGTGACTTTCTTTCATGGAAATTCTAAAATATGGAATTAATATTTTTACATTTTAGTTTTGTTGGATCTATATCATTTTCTTAGTGCGATTTCTGATGAAATAATTTATTCTAAACTCTCTAGAATTGATTATTAACAAAAACAAGTGGTCACTAATTGGTACACGTCTGTAAGGTTAAGGTGGTCGCTAACTGGGATATTTACCTTAGATCCCAAGTTTAGACGGGTTCTTAATTGGCCTTGTGGCTTTTTAATTAATTTAATAAGACACTATGAACTGTCGCGGTTTCTTTTGTCTAAAAAACTAATTTTTCACCATGGTATTTTTAATTATTTATTCTTCCTGGTTATAATGTATACACATTAATTAAAAACATTGAAAAATAATGATTTTAATGGCATTTCATATAATTTCAATATTTTTATACGCAAATCGACTAAGTAGTAAATTAAATTTCTTGTATAGTTCTGTAGAAAATGATTTTTCAAATTCAACATGAATCTGAGCAATTTATTATATTCCAAAAATTACTCTTTATTCAATTTAAAGAATAAATCAAAGAAGGTGTATTTTGATATTTAAATATCATTTTTCATTTGTTTTATATTTACAAAGAAAATTGATGTGATTGTTACATTTTTAACAATAACATATTATTGTTATTTCCATTATTAATGAAATTTTTTTGTCAATCAAAATAAAAATTTGATTTGTAAAAGCATTCGGATTGAAAAATCAAATCGAAAGTCAAAACGACATGGGATATTGTTTTTTTTTGTTCCACATGTATTTTTCGATCACAGATTACATGAGGTTGTCGTTCAGAGTGTAGATTAAAAAAAGGTTGAAAACAAATTTATCTTGTTCGTTTTGTGTAGATTTACTGGTGTTTGTACAGACTTTTTTCCCGATGTTATTGGAAAAATATGTCCCCTTCACACTTTGGAAATTGAAAACATGACTTTGGCTTGCCTAGAAAATATATATATCTATGGCCCATGTCTCGTAAACAAAGAAATTGTGTTACGTGCGGCAGCAGCAAAATTGAATTAACATAATTGTCATTTTCAGGAGAGATGCTTTCGCGTTATGATAGTGCGAACATTCTTTGCGATCTTTCATCGACATAAACTTTCCAAGTTTATGGCAAAAACGTTTCTCTTGTAATTAGGATGTGAGTTAATTAAGATGTTACATTTTCTAGGTTTTGCAATTCTTTTAACAATTTGTCAAATTCTAACTTTTTTTTCTCAATTTTTAAGTTTTTACTTGTTGCTATATATTACTTTACTTATTAATATGAAAAATATTTTATTAATATCAAGTTTTAAGATGAAAAATAAAAGTTTACACATTTATAAAAAGTTCTATTATTTACTGTAATAACTGGGATTTATGTATATAATTTTTATAATGTAAAAATACGACTATGTTGTTTGCACAGCTTATTGAATTGATCAACCTAAAAATGTTGAAATAAAAGTCAGAACTGAAGTAAAATGAGTACGAAATGTTAAATAATTTAAAAAGAAAAATAAATAATAACAAAATAATTGGATATGTCTTTGAAGCTTCTGAATTAAAAACGTGCAATTTTTTATTCACCATTGGAGTAACTTTCGCAAGAGCGTATACCATATCACTTAAACTAATTAGTACGTGAACTATTCATTATGAACGTTCAATGTAATGTCGTTAATTGAATCACCACGCATTACTATTTCACGTCTGCGATAATTTAATTGAATAAATATGGTCTCAGGTGCAAATTAAACACAAACCAGGTAAAAAGCATCGAGTTTCGAGACGAGAAAATTCTACGAAATAATGATACAAAAGAGCGGAGCATTTATTTAGATGTATCGCTAAGAAAATTTATCTCCCAATGAAAATTTGTGTGTTTCGGGCGGCAAGCTTGGGATCAAGCTGGTTCTACAAATTTCTCCCTCGAAAATCGGGAACAAAAAATTAACCGAAATTCGAATCAGCATAATTTTCACGTTACCTCGTTTGTACACCTGTTTTATTTCGACATTTATTTAATAAAATTCAAACACCGCCAGACTTGAAACTTGAAGTCCGTTTTTAAATATAAAAAATATGTGGAAAAATGAAATGAAAGTGTCATTTCCACCTTTTCGGATGAAATAAATTCGCATGCGGAGCTGGCAAGGGTCTAACTTTCTGGTGCATATGATTTATGAACATAATAACAAAAAGAAAGCCATACTGAAAAGTCATGACTTTGCAGACGAGACTAAACTGCATTTTTCTTGGAAAATATTTCCCATTTTCTTACGCTCCGCACATGCCTATATGTACGATGTGAGAAAAAACTACATTTATTTTCTAGTCACACACGACGAAAAATTTTTTGTTACCAGCCCAAATATTTCTGACAGGTGTGCATTTACAATTGGATCGCGATATTTTAATTATTAACCAATGTCAAATATTAATTTAATTTTGAATACAACAATTTGAAAAAACAAAAAATTTCGAACAAATTAGACATCTCAAAATTTTGATTAAAATTTTGTAATTTAGTTCAACATTAAAAATTGTACGTGAAATTTTTTTGCGAGAAACAACAGTTTTACTAATGATAAACAGGATGTTAATTTCTTAATTTTTATAAAATGACCTGGACCTGTAGAAGAGCTTGGGAAAAATGCGATGATAAAGTGAAAAAGTTGAACATAATAGTTCTGTCAGGAAAAACATGAGTTGCAAAATCTGCCGCAAGGCTAATTTGATTGTCATAAAGTACGGACCGTGCCATTAGGACGTAGCCGACTCTACTTCACAAAATTTGTCTGTAACATCAAAGTTCAACTGTTTTTTCAAATGTATCAAAAAGTAACTGATTACATTAAATTCAGGAAATGTTGTCTTTTGAATTTTTACAAAAATCTTTTACTAAAAAGAAAGACTCAATACTAATTATCATGCTTAGGTCTTCATAGGTCATCATAAATTTTGATATATGAGACAGTTTTTGATCTTATTTACATCGAAAATTTGTCTATAAAGTTGGACCGTTTTTCGATTTCAAGGATGATTTGATGATTGCAAATCTGGCACAAAATTTTTTGCCTTGAGAAAAAAAATTCCAAAAGAAGTATTCGCAGGTGTCATGAATTCTCCTTTACTTTCATAAATAATTGAGCGGAAGCATTGTGTGTATTGCGCTGAAGTTGATTAATGGAGGCTAATGACGAAGGTGTACCGACTAAAAATAGAAATACAATATGAATCTCAAGAGAGAAACTTGTCGGCGAATCCCGGGCATTGTTTGAAATAATTCAGAAAACTATATACTTTCTCTGCAATAATTTTGCGCGAACTTCACGACATTTGCACTCTTCCAATGATTTACTGGTCGAGTTTCTGATTGCCGAATAAATCTAATATACTTTTGCAGAATAATCAAAAATTGAACGAATATGGAAAATGTGAACTGGAAAATGTAGATCATGATTTTGGAATATATTACGTATATTAATCAACATTATTTTCATAAAATGATTTTTTAATTTATTTTTTTAGCATTCAAACGCAGAAAATTTTGTGTTATTCGAAGACGAACAAAATTTTTAATTACAAATTTTAATTATAATACTGTAATCAATTGACTGATTGACTTAATTAATTAAAGTACACGAATAAATATATCAACCTATTTATATTGCTAACTAGATAAACCTATTTTAATAGATTGAATCATTATTGAAATCATCATTGCATTACAAATTATAATCAACATATACGATTGAGCATGAGGCTCGTTTCACATTCCGACTTTGGAAATCAACGATGGCAACCAACAACGGTTACCCTACTTGATTACTCTTCTGATAATAATTTTATATGACAGACCAACGTCCTACTGAATTGACTCTTTTCTTCCTCTCAGCCTAACGTTTTTGTCGTTTCAATATCATTCGGAACAAAACTGACATTTTTTAATACTTAAATTAAGCATCTTAAATGAATACCTTGTTGATTTTTATGACTCAATAAATCTTTTGAAAACATGTGCAAAGAAGTCTCTTAGTCTAAGACACTTATTTTTACAATAGAATTCTCTTTATTTTGTACTCTCTTTCTCCCTCTTTGTCTTGCACTCTCCCTTTCTTTCTCACTCTTCTGAATTCCACCATCAGAAAAAATGTCAGGATAAAAGTGTAGTGAAAAAAGTTGAAATGATGTTTCGGTGAAAAAAGTGATCCCCGAAGCATAATGAGTTTTCCCCCGAGTGTTTCCATTTCTTTCCAACGTGTGTGCGCAACTTTCAAGCCATTGTCAGCTATCTCGTTTGTTTGGTTGCATCCCTTTTTAGTGCAGTTTTCGTGCAATTGGTGCAAACTTGGTGCACGTAGCGACGCATCTCAGAAATTATTCGTCGACACTGTGGCAAACAACGTCGGAACCCGCAAAATTGTCGCAACATTTTATGAAATGACAATTACAGTCGCGCGCTTCCGATAGATTTCGAATTGATACAATTTATTGCAATTGTTAGATTAATTCTCCGCCAGTTTGATAAGCGAAAAATGAATTTACAGCTGATCTACAACTCTCTCTTTTTTATTTTCATTCCACAATTGTGTGAAATTCTCACCTCGTTAATTCTACTTGGTAAATAAATTCCAAACGAGTGAATTGAAACGGTCATAATTCAAATAATAGGATTAGTTTCGAAGGATTCACACAGTCTTATTCATCGACGTTTCAATTTCAAACTGACTGTGGAAAGATTTAGGACTTTTACAAATTTAGAATTTTAACATTTTTTATTTTATTTCAAGTTAATTTCTAATATTATCGACAAAAATTTCGTTCCATTGAAACTGAATTGTAATATTTATTTACATAAATATAATCATGCAATTAGTATAATCGCGATCGTTTGTTTCTTTTGACTATTGTAAATTATTGTATGTAAATGTTCATGTAAAAAGTTTTTGACCTTTAGAAAAATCTTTTCTGGCTTTAAAAATGTAAGTGACGTACAGAAATTGTAAAGTTCAAATGTCAAATGATGTGTGGGCGACGATCAATTTTTATTTCTGGTCATTTTATTTTTGTTTTGTCTTAATATGAAATAACATTTCCGTGATTTCATTACTTTTTTTCCACTAAAAACATGTACATTGGAATTACGTAATATATATGTGGTAATAATTCAATACGGTTCTTGGTGTTTATAATAGGACATGCTTAATCGCAACTGAATCGAATGAGCATGTACAAAAAGCATTTGCACGCAACCGCTCGCAGAAATGATCAAATCTCCTGCTCATTTCGCGATTAACACAATGCGTTCTACTCAGGAAAATTAAAAGCAAAATTTAAGAATATATATATAACCTACATGTAAGAATTAATATTAGCTGATAAGAATTGCATAAGTAAATAATTTTTTTTAATAATAACAATATTTTTATAGCAGTAATGCATGCACTAAATTATAGGAAAGAGTTCAAAAAAATTGTTGCCATTTATGGCGGACTAATGTTTTTACCGGAAACAATTGTAATCTCAGAGTATATTTTGTAGAATTGGTCATGTTTTTTTCAGCAGCATTTGTTGATTTTCTAGAATCTCTTTAAAATTAAAATAATTTGTTTCTTTTTTCAAATCTGACTATAAGAAAAGTGCAAATCAACTTTTTATTATTGCTTAATAAGAAACAAGAATTGTTTATTTAAAAATTCATTTTTCTCGTAACTCTAATTTTTTGTTCAAAACTTTTTGTCGAGTACTTTATACAACTTTTAGACAAATCGACAGAATGACAGTTAATTCGGCTAAAGGATCCTCTTACAACCCGACAATTTTTATCCTGAATGAAAAAGCTTAAGGAAAACTTTTCTTTGTTTCCCCACGAACAGCATGGTAACTAATTAATTCTCGTCTTATCGGCTTCATTCAGGAAATTTGTATTGACAAGAATATAAAAAAGGGCTTTTTGTTCTCTTTTTCTTCTTTGCTGGTAGAAACGTATTGCAAGAGTGAGGCAAACTCGTTGAAAGTGTTTTAAAATCCGGTCATTTTAAACACCAAAGGTAAAAAAAACGTTAGCGAGAAACGTATACAAATTGTCTTCTCTCGCTTCGAGCTTTTTAAATTCAGGGAGCATCTTGCTTTTATACTCCCTCTTATCAACATTTTTTGTCTGCCTTTCGATCAACACACTGGAGACTGCAAAACTAAAGCTACCGCGGAATTTCAAGCAGAATAATATTGTATACATATTTCATATTCCCCGCAAGGAATAGCGATGAAAATATAGTTCTGTTTCAGAATGAACAATTCTCATTTTATTTGGTCACTGGACAATTCAAAAATTAGAGCCATGAAAAACGTTTTTCATAGGAAGACGACAGGTATTTCATATCCCTTTGCATGTTTGTATGGTCTCTGGGGAGACAAAGATATACATTTGATTTTAACAAAAAAGTCAAACGACAAAGAAAAGAATTAAAAAAAAAAAGAAATGTTCATTCTCTCAATTGATCAAGATTGATGTCGCTTCAATTAATCCAAAAGCATCCGAAGATAAAAAAACAATAAGATTTTCATACTCTATTCACAAATCAAACAAAAAACAACAACAGCAAATAAATCAGTATCATCATTTTTTATGGAATGATTTTTTTACCGTACGAATATAATTGTTGTGAAAAACTTTCGAACCGTTTAGCAAACTCATCTATCCGTAATGAAAAAATAACAACCGTCCGAATAGAGCGAACAAAAAGGGCGAAATGAACAAAAAAAGTTGTGAATTACAGAGGGGTTGCTGATAAGATTTTTACGATTTATTTACCATCCTGATAATTATGGCTCTAATCATTATAGGAGATGATAACAAAAAAAACTTACTAAAAGGGAATCAGAATCAGAAATAAGATCAGTGATATCAATTCCAATTTTCTGTTTAGAGTTTTTTCATTTCTTATCACCAGACAGAGTAATTTTTTAATCTGATATTTTTTTACCTCAACCGGGAAAAAAGTTGAATCCTTCAAAGGATAAAGGACGTATCTGACAAAAAATCGTTCCGAAGTATAGAACTGCAATTTTTCAACGCGAACTACGACCCCGCGATAACAGAATGTTCATCCAACATCTTGATTCTTCAAACACTCTCAGTCATCTTTATCTGACGGTTCTGCGCTTTTTGTTCAAATTAAACTTGGAAAAGTATTCGCGTTAGTTGCACACGAGAACACCGAATCACTTGTTTCCCTTCAATTTTCACCTTTTTGCCCACTTCTTTTGCTCATCACTCGTTTTTTTTGGCAATCATCATTGGTGCAAAACTTAACATGTCCTTCACGCTCGTTGTTTATATAAAAAAAATCGTCACATAATGAACTTAAAAAAACAAAAATAGATAAACAAGGCACAAATAAACAAACAACAGCAAAACAAAAGGAAAAATAATCGATTAAATATAGTTTGATGGAGTTTGTATAATTGGAGTGATTCGGATTTTTTTTTCGTTTAAAATTATTGATAAAAAATGAAATTTCGTTTCGGTGGATATGTGTTCGCACGAACGAAAAGACGGTAACTGAAGCAAACGCTTGCAACAGCTGTGCCACTACCAGTTGGCATCGATGCATGACAATGTTACAGCAGCAGGTGAGACAGTTTGTACCGGATTCTTCCGTACGTGTGATTATATTACGTGCTTTATGATGCCTCGCAATTAAATGTAAATGAAATTTCAAACAGCGAAAAATAAGTAGCCTCGATCTTATCTGATGGTATATAAAACCTCAATCAGGATAGCTTGGGGATTTTTCAGTCCCTTTTTTAAAACTTGCTAATGAAGTTTTAAATCGCGTTTTCCATCGTTAAGGATTTTCCATTAATCAAAAACTCTGCGCGATCTGAGAACTAATCATTTTAAAACATCAAAAGATAATGAATTTTTGTTTCTTTCTCAGTGATATCAAAGCGGAGATGCGGATTCAACAACTTCATTGTACACACGCTATTTCATCCGGAAAATTACTCTTTTGCATGCAGTCAATACATATTTATTTAAAAAATTTTTGTATTTTGTTCGATGTAAAAGATGTCATGGATTTTATGTCACTTGTGTGCATTTTGTCAACGGTCTAAAAAGGGCCGGATATAAAAGGGTCGCACCTGCTTTGTGTTCTTAAAAGTATATCCTGTGTTTGGAAAGAAAAGTAGTTTTATGAATAGTTTATTGTTTCTGTAAAAAAACTTGATAATAAAATAAGTTAATAAATATTTAATCTACCATTTAAAAAATTTAATTTAATAATTAAAAATAAATATCTGAAAAAATTATAAAAAATAATACAACATGTACATTGTTAAAACAAAGTTAATAATTTTTACGTGTACTATAAATATCATGTATTTAAAATTTTAAAATAATAAAAGTACATTATAATTTTGAAATTAAATTTGAAATAAGCGCTTGTAAAGTTTTCCAACAAGATATCTGCAATAATAACAATAGATTAGGAAAGAAAAGTAAACGAGATGCTTGTTGGTTAGACAACGATGCAATTTTTTCGTGATCCATATTAATAAAAGAACGTACCCCTAATAACAATATAGCGTATATTTTTATTCAGCGCAGCATTTGCTTTTTGAATACACCCGTTATTATATACACGTATAGCAGGTGCCGCCCCTTTCCTGGATAGTATGGGTGTGTATACTTGAGGATTACAGGATAAAAGAACAAGTCTAGGAAAGAGGTAGAAAAAAGGAGCGAAAAAGAACGGTGACTCTAATATTATGTTTTAATGAGAATAATTCTGCGAAATTAATCGCATGATTGTGATCCGTTTATAATTACATTTGCTAAAGGCATTGGCGATGAATGAAAACCTGGGAACGATTTCAAGTAACTGTTAAAATGCATTTTTTTAATAGTACAGCTTTTTTACAATTACAATTCTATTACAATATGTGCACTTGATTTAATATATGAATAGTACCTGACCTTTCCGATTACTTCAACAGTACTTATGTAAAATATAATTCTGTGGCTGTGAGGAATAACCAGTTAAGTGGTATTGAATTTACATATACACTTAACTAGTTATTCCTCGCAGCCACAGAATTGTTTTCTATCAATAATATAAAAAATAATTTTATTTAATTTTGCTACACTAATGCAACTAAATTGTAAAATTGTTACAAAATTATTGTAACTATTCATGCCATCGACATAAATCAATTCATATGTGGAAACAGATCCAGAACATTAAAGAACGTGATTTTGATTTGAGGATTTTGGTTTCTTGCATGCACTGCAAATTTCACTCACGTTATCTAGACCCAAACGGTGCACACATCACTACAGATATTTATCATTTTGCAAAGTGTAATGGTACAACGAACGTTAGATATCCATCCACTTACATAACGCAATGAAAGTGCTTCTGAAAGTATTACTTTTTTGTTAACCGGTCATTGGCTTCTGTAAGGGCCAACTAGGCTTGCCTATCCGAGCGCTCGAAAGGGGAGGCATTGCACGCCAACAAATGGCCAAATTTTAACTTAATTAGGGCCTTATAAGGACAACCCTAAATAGGCCAGAAATCAATTTTTACTAGGGTCATAAAGAAATCGTGACATTAGTTTGTTGAACTATTATATCTAGTTGAACCAAAATAATAATTTTCGTGATGAAGGAGAAATCATTGATTGCATAAAAATGTCGTAACAAAAATTAGCACAAAACTTAGGGTAGCGCGATGATTTAATGGAGTTTCTCAGCCCACGTATACTGATCGAATGCAGTTCATCCGACTGAAAAGTAAGATGCTAACTTTCGTTAAAGTCGATTATCACGTAATACAATTTAATTTCAGATAATTCATTGAACAAGCTGTTCAAAGTCATAAATCATCCATACGATCTTGAGCAGTATTGATTCATAAAGTCGGCGAAATTGCAGCAAATTGTTATTTACTCTCCTCGCGTCGGTTCAATCATTATTTACATATTACTTGCGCTATTTCCTGCAATTGATGATCAATAAACTGTTTTTAATTTTTCATTACTCAATTATCTAGTGATAAATGTTTGACTTTCTATCTGAAAATAAACAAATTACAAACAATTTTTACTTTATCTTTAAAACAACCAGAAAAATTTAATATACAAAACAAATTCCCATAAAAAGTTTATCTGTTCTATAAAATTTTTAATCGTAAAAAGTTAACTTGACGCAATTAAATATTACGTAATAAAAACGCAGAGTTTCTTCATGAATGAAAATCTCGGACGATTTTATCAATGGAAACTTTAATTTAAATTTTCTCTCCGAAACTTCACGTAACCTATTTATCCCGATTCATCATTTGCATCTTCTATTTCAAAGAACTTGTTTGAGGTCACAAAAAGAACTTTCCAAATCAGTATCGAACGTTCGTTTCTTCACGCTCTTTTCTTCTCAGGTGAAAAAAAAATATTTCGTTAAAGAATAAAAATTTGACAATTTCTGCAAACAGTTTGAAAATTTTTTCATCCACCCAGTGTATCGATCAGAGAGATACATTAGGCCATTATATTTACTTATGGGAGAAGCCTGCATCTCAGCGACTACATCGCACTAAACAGAAGAAAACCGGTTTACGCGACGTTTCGGAGGATCTCGCGTAACAGCGTGTAACTCGTCTCAAAGGTACCTCAGAGTCTCCTTCATCTCGCGACTTTCTCACAAAACACTTTTTGTTGCCTTTTCATACACTTCGAATCTCCGACCAATTGCGCATCAAACTCTCGTTTTATTCACTTTTTTGCAATCAAATTTCAATTTTACAAGATACTGCTCGGAAATATCCTTTTCCATTGTTTCCTAAATTTCACCTCTTTTAAATTTTAAAGACCAAAATTTAAATGAAAGATCAAGTTCAAATAACTCACTCCTGGAGTGGAAAAAAAATCACTGGGCTATTAAAAAATTGGTATCGAAAAAAAGTGATTGAAAATCGAACTAACCAGAGTGTACACTTAAAGGTTCGTTGTTGTTTCAAACTAAATGGTAGTGGGCGTACGAAGAGGTAACGAGTTATTGGTACAGGTAGCAATAGCACTCGTCTGGCCGCCTGGCTTCGAGATCCGTCCGCGATCCATTTTTAACGATTCCTTTTTTTAAATAATGTTTAAAAACTTGGTGTTGGATGAAAAAGCACAGTTGTTTTGAAACCTCGAGCACGTTTCACTGCGTCCCATCAACTACTCGCGAGACGAGAGGCGCATGGCACTCCGAGAGAGGATCGGCGATACCGACCGAGCTTGGCCGATCGGCCATTTCGATTGGTCGGTTGTTCACCTGTTCTCCACAAACGGCTTGGCTCCTATTTTCAAAGTAAAATGCTAATCAGATGCCCAGAATATCAAAAAGGAGAAAAAAATTTTTTTCTTTTTTTGTTTCTTAACGGAACTTAATTTTAATTTGACTAATACATTTTTTAAACGCAATGTTCAAGATGAAATACAAATGGAGTTGCATGTTATAAAAAAATTATATAAAAACAAAATGAGTATAATAATATGATATAAAATAAATAAATTAAAAAAGTAGTGTTAAGAAATTCAAATTATAAAATTAAAATGAAAATTGCACGGAGGTTTGTAAATTAGAAGACCGCGGAGGACCCAGATTAAATTTCAATCCGAGAATCATGCATTTTTCATTACCCATTTCTTATACGCAAAGTGAATCCTCAGCGACCAATGAGAATCTCGATGGGAAAAAATTCGGTTACTTAGTGAAATGGTTGGTTCATCTTGATTTGCCGAGAGCTGTTGAGCATTGTGTGATTAGATGGAATAATTGCAAATATTTTCCCGACGATTTTTATTCAAACTTACCTCGCGAGATATAGCCGTTATACAATGTAATCAAAAGATAAGTGTTTCCATGAAAAATCTCTGAGAGAAAATGTATCGAAGTAACTTGAGTTGAAGTCGTTACTAAAAAAAAAAAGTAAACTTTTTTATTATTATGGCTAAAATAAAACGTACCAACTTTGTTCGAAACAACTTTACAATATGGATGCTTTCACATATGACGCAGCTTTCATACAAAATTTCTTTTTCCATAAAAATAAAAAAAAATTGTTCCTTAATTTTGAATAGTGATATATAATAATTGTCAAAATTGTCCTGAAAGGATTTAGCCTAATAATAATTAGTAGAAACGACCCCTCTGTAAGTACTAAAATATTTGGCGACAATTTTAACAAGTTTCTCGGGGGCGCTAATTTTCGTACTGCCCCTTCCACACACTTCTCTGAAGATCTTTATGCTAGCTTTTAATGCGTTTGCAGGCGTGACTGTACAGCTAAGCACAAAACACATTTCGTAAAATTACTTGTATTTAACTATTATATTACATGCCTGAATTAATCTAACGTTTGTCGCGTCAGTCATACAACATGAGTGGTCCCGCAGTGTATTGAGTACACCTGCAAGTACTCTTGCAATGGACATTATAAAATAATATTAAAATTAATTACACATAAAACCTTATTTTAACAGAATGCGAATTTTTTTGTATAACCAAAATGGATGCTGGAAAAATAAACGAGGAGATTTAACAGAACATCAGCCAATGCACCTGCTGGAAACCGCTGCCATTAATTAACGGAACTTTGTACTCTTCATCGCGCGATATTTCATTCATGGGGATTAAACCAGAAAGAGCGGAACGAACATTTTACGCTAGCTCCTATCAAATATAATACGTACAAATGTATGGATTCAATTTTTCGTCGTAAAATGGGTCAGATACGATATGTTCTGCCTGGAACAATGCATACAATTATGGATTGTAAGGACAATAATGTGCGCTCTAACAAGTGGAAAAGGCACGTATCAAAGGTCACGTTTCTTTATCGATAACTGAACGTTGTTCACGAGAAAGGACAATAAGTACACGTTTTCATATGTCATTTAGCGACATATCGCTGAAATTAGAAATAATTTTTAAACCGCGTGTTAAAATTAACAGGCATTTGTTTCGTATCTAAATAATAAGATTGAAATTATTATTTTTGTCAAAGAAATTTATTTTTTATGGCAAATCAGTATACTCCTAAGGATGCTAACGCAATTGTTTATATTTGTATAATGTTGTTAAAACGTGTGTTGTTCAAATTCAATAAACATTTACGTCTTGCTTGAATGAGATTTGAGAATTTCATTTGTGTTATGTAACAAGTGATTCCCAGCTTCTGTTGCACTGAAATCCCTTTCCTATTTAATTTTATATGATTTAAATTACATAACTTTTGCACGTCGCAAGAGCGACTCGTTTGTCGTTACAAGCTGTGTAAATTCCAAACAGAAGCTGCGCACGTTCAATTATTTTATGTAATTGACGTTAAAGATTTGCCGCAAAACAGCAATTTCACTTTTTATTTGAATGCAACGAGAATTTTACAAATTTTTATTGATGCATTATTCATTTAATATTTGTGAAAAATGAATGAAGGATTATTATCATTAAAAATAACAAGGAAAATACAATTAAAAATGATTATAAAATGTATATAAACAAAAGGTGAAAATGAAGATAAGTAATAAATAAATTACTTTTAATTTTACTGAAATTGACAAAAAAATTTTGACGTATAGGTTCATCATCAGTTGATAAATATTGAGATATTCTATCTGTATTAAGAGCAATTAATCTCTCGACAAATCTCTGATTTAGAACTTTTGAATTACAATTTTCAATATATTAGATTACGTCTCTCCAAAAAGTTCAATTTATTTCCAAAATTCGATTCATCTTCACATTGTTGAATACATTGTCCTATGCTAAAACATTAAAAAATCAATTTCAGTTTCTTCTCAGTACACGCTATAAAAAGTTTAATAAATGTGAAAATCGAGAGTATTTCATCGTTATAACATACTTTTTGATCGACTATGAAAAAATTAAACGTGATTTTGAAAATTGTACTGCGAAACGTTTTAAACGAGAAATACACTATGTTCGATCATGTAAAACATATTTTTTTTAACTTTTCCGAAAAAAGGTTCATGTCTGATTATACTTGTGAACAAAAAGACATGATGGTTTACAGACATTGACAAAATGATATAGGTATACTGATGCAGCCAGGGCTCAGATCCAGGAAACTTAATGTACAAGTGTCAGCAAGCAACACATCGAGAAGGACGGATCGATTGATGGACCTGAGTGTATAGCATTGTATGCAATATCTTATTTGTTGCGAAGGCTAACGAGCTGCAGGGGCTGTTTTCAATTATGAACAACAACTCAACTGCTTGCTTTAATTCAATTGCAGATAATTTAGACCCGAGGCTTTGCATCAACTGCAGATTAATTAATAATTTAGAGTATGGCTGTGTAAATCGGCATACTTTCATGTGTGCAATTACAAATGTTGGAGTCATAAGTTAATCCTTGGCCAAAAATTTATGTTCGT